>OV651815.1:43425468-43632968 GCA_927349885.1 Psylliodes chrysocephalus | reverse complement strand
ATATTTGCAAAAAAACAAAGCTTACCATTTTCTTTTGTATTTAATTTTGTATTATCTAGGCCACTTTTTCATATTTTTAACAAAGACAGAATTAATTTCCTGACTTTTGTAAACTCTCTTATATTTCTTATATATATATATACAAATCGGGCAATTATATCCATATTACCATACTTAGCATAATCCCAAAAATCTTTGAAAGCATGATACCTAAGTTTCTTACATCTGACCTCAAATATCTTAAATCCTCAACAATTTGGTTTTTCGTCAGGCTAATCTGAGCTTATTAACGTATGCTAACTTTCTTTCTGAATCTTTGGAAAAGAGTACCGGAGATTCTGTGATTAACGACGTTTCCGAAGCTTTTGACAAGAGTCTACATTATGAAGACTAGGGAGAAGGAGATGAACCGACATACTTGAAATACGGTGCCAAAAAACGAACGCTAATTGAGCTTTTACAATTCACCGCAGAGGCGCTGGTGTCACAAGTGATGTTAGAAATACATAGCTTCTTACGGGAATTGTATATTATTTTGTGAAAATAATTAAAATAAACTTATGATAAATGTGGAAACGAAGAAATTTGGTAAATGCTTAAATGGGGCTGATGGCAAACTAAAACACAGTATAACTCAAAATATTTGTTATTTTTTTGTAACAAATTAAAGTTTGATCAGTCACTACAACAAGTGCACTTCCATGAAATTCATCTTCCAGAGGAATAATTTTTTCAATAATATTAACAAAAAATGGGTACTAGCATTTCTTTCCTTTTTTATTTTAACAAATCAGTTTATTCGTATGGTGGTTTTATCTTTTATTAGAACTCGACAAATACAAAGGAAGATTCGGGAATATGCAAGGTATTGCCTCATTCTTAAACTTAGTCATTCTGTTTTAAAGCTATTTTATCCCTTATTAAAATTTGTAATAAAATAAACTTCGTAAGATAAGATGTATAACTAGTGTTCAATAAATTTACAACTGTAAATAAATACATTATTAAGCTTTAAAAATGCTTAGATAAATGTTGCCAAAGATTTGCCTTCAGCTATTTTTATCTCTAAAATATCTCGATCTACACCCGGGAACAAAGCAAATTCTGCTTTTATGTTTTTTGCCACTCATGATAGGCACTTTTCTACAAATTTTTGTACTTTTCAACAATATTTCTAGAAAACCATTTTTATATACATTGACACACAGAAAAAATTAACGTCACTTACGAACCACCCGCCAGTTACAGTCAGTTTGACGAATTTCACAAAAACCAGGAAGGAAATTTGACATTTGACTATTGTAGATTCGACTCCTCTATAGTCTTCATAGTCTACAGGTAGATTTTATGTATACCAACTTTTCCAAAGCCTTTGATTCTCTAGTTCATAAACCCACCATTTTCTAGAATAGCGCATTCACCAAAATCGATATCTCTAGGAGCTTCCGGTAAATTGTAAAACAATTAAAATTAGTGTTTCCACTACATTTTAGAAATTAATGGTTTACGACGATTTAGTCGTCCCACAATTTGGGTTATTGTAACAATTTGTTGTGAAGATATTAATAAATTAATAAAAATTCATACTTTTCCATTTTTTGCTGAACCGGTCCGGTCGAAGTGGTCCCACGGGAGGGTTTCGGATTTAAAAAAGTGGAGGTCATAAGAGGTCCAAATAAGGCAGAGAGGATTTGGAGCAGGACCGAACTGGCCAAATTGAGTGCACAATATATACTATTGTATTTTAATCGAATTGGGCTTTGTTCCTAAATAAATAAATATAATTTAGGTGCCAACTGTAGGAGTCTAGTAACCCATCCCGATGGAAAGCACATCATTTATGCCCTGGGTAATAAGGTGACAATTATGGAATGGGCTTCGAAGAAACAAAGATTTTTGGTAGGCCATACGAACATTATCTCTTGCGTTGCAGTATCCTCTTCGGGGACGTACATCGGGAGTGGACAGATCAACCATATTGGATTCAGGGTAAGACAGTTTTCCAATTATTGGTAGTGGGTTTCACAAGGAACAACTTATACTGTAAATCTGTGTGTCAAGTACTGTGAAATAAATCCCTTCAGTACCAGCCACAGATGTACTAACTTGAGAAAAAAATATGCCTATAGTATTGCCATCTACAGCCCAGATCTACTTGTATAATTTCAGACCATGCTAGTAGTTTCGCTCATTTATTAGAAATGTATTAACTTGAACTAAACTCTTTTTTAAGGCTCGAGTGATTGTTTGGGACTACAAGAAAATGGAAATTGTATCGTCGCATGAACAACACAAAGTTCGTGTCGAAGGTTTGGTGTTTTCCCAAGACGAAAAATTCGCTATAAGTATAGGTGGCAGGGATTGCGGATGCGTCATAGTTTGGAATATACATGAACAGCAAGTTGTTTCTGCGATTCAGGTAAATTTAATTGTAATAGTACAATATTATGTAACAATATGCGCAAGTAGATTCTGTTTTAATAGCAAACAGTAGAGCTACGTCGGGGCAATATGCGTGAAAGTGTCGTCATAGCAAACGCCATAAGAATTGATAGGGAGACTAAATCAAGTTATTGTAAAATCACTAAATGCTGCTATTTTCATTAAATTTCTTGTTTTGACAGATAATGTAGGACACGGGTATTGTTAAAGACTCGGTAGAAATATTTATTAAAAAAAAAATGGGAAACTATTTAATATTGAAATGGAGTTTAGAACTTGAGTTAAGAACTCGAGTTAAGCATTATTAATAATGATTTTTTGTAGGTTTCCAAAGGAGCAGCTGGAGATGCAACTGTAATAGAGAGCATGCGTAAACGAGGAGAATGCTTTATAACCGGCGGAGATGTTCATTTATCTGTATGGGTGATAAATGTTGAAACTAAAAGTTTGAAACAAATTACGGTGCATACGATGAAACGCAGACGAACTATACTATGTGTGGATGTGAACGATAGAGACGAGGTACGTTTTTAAATCACTCTTAAGATATTTTGTAACATGATGTTCATGGAATATTTGAAACAATTTTACACTAATAATTTCATTACAAGCAGCTACAGCGACGTCACTGTTGTAAAATAGACGTTCTCTAAGTTTTTTAACTATAGAGAACAGAATATTTATCCAATAAATAATCCAAAAAATCCGGAAATACGAACAAAATAAAATTTATTTCTGTAAAGAAAATGATGTAAATGACTCAAATGCTTTGACTTTGACATATGACAAAGTAGAAAGTACAGTTTCGTGATTTATCATAATACATTCCTGCCGTTGGAATCTCATCTTTCGATACGACACGTATAGAAACCCCTATCTTCGACAGACTGCGGTTCTTATGTACTGTCTCTCTATTTAATACGTAGCGTGTCGAGTTCGCACACAAGCATCTCTGTGGTTCCCTTTCTCATACTGACCACAGAACACTTACTCTTAGAACGATAACTCCCATGTTAGAAAATGGTGATAGAATTTCAGTGCTACCTGGCGGACGTGCTTGATTTTTCCAAGTCCTTGTCGGGTAAGAGGCCATATGAAAAAAAGAAAAAGAATAATAAAAGAAGAAGAGAAGAAAAGAGCGGGGCCACTCAAATTTGACAGTAAACATTTCTCGCATTAAAAACTGTTAGCCAAATTAAGATTTTTCAAACAAACTGCATTTTTGCGTTGAGTTGCATGAAACAATCTTAACTTGACTAACAGTTTTTAGATTAAAAAAACAAGAATATTCAAAAAATAAATTTATTAATAATAAATATAAAAAATCCAATATTTAAAAAATGTATTATATATGAAATAGTTGTCTATCAGGCTGCTACGTATTCCAGAATACAGCATTGTGCCCCTAACAGAAGAATATTACCTCTAAAACAGAAAACACAGTAAAAGTATAAAAATAAATGTAACATTAATCAGAAACAATGGCTGTGTTCACCATTATCGAACAGTTTCATTTGATTAGGAATCATATGATACTATGCTTTGTGTAAACAGTTGGGATGACGGTGAACGAACAACTGACGGTGTTGAAATTTGAAATATCTTTAGTTGAAATTTGAAATATCTTTATAAGAGTTTGTACTTTAAATACTCCTACGATCAGTTATTATTCCAAACATTTTGAGTCGGGTATTGAAATTATTTTATGGTAAAATATGTTACGACACATTTTACTTCAATCTGCACAAATAATACTGCCACAGACCCTTACTTTAGTTCCCATTTGGCTTGTTTGACAAAACTAAACGCAAAACTATCATTACAAATAACAAAACATCTGTCAAATGTAAAATATCGTTGATTATTAAACGTAGAAGCGATTTTAATTAGCGATCTTACGTTTTAACAAACGATTTCAAAAAAAGCTTCCAATAAGTCGATAACAACTCAAAAATAAATAATAAATTAGGACCAAAGGGACATTGAAACTTAAGCAATACTCAGAAGAATAAAAATAACAAACGTGTCTTAATCTTTTTAATAAATAATGGAACATTCTTTAATATCCCCTAGTTTGTTTCAATAGTATGGTTTTAATTCAACATTATCTAACTAAATTACCTATTTGCAACAAAAATGACAATTATTTCAAATTTTTTAATCCAAATTAGTATTTTTTATTTTATGAAGTATTTATTTTTCACGGAACCCTTTAGTGATGTCACAGCTTGTAGTGAATAAGCTGTGGTGATGTGGTCCCGTGGATTACAGTTTAAGAAACATAAAATTTTAAAACTTACCAATAATAGCATATTTTGTCTTTAAACGTTTAGTTTAAGCCAGAAGATGTAACTATTTGCTTTAATCAACATACTCGATGTCTAATCATTTGAAGTCAAAGACATTTATTTCACTGAATATTTTATTTTAGTTTATTTTGAATGCACAGGTGTAATTTGAAGGCAGTCCATCCGGTGCACTTTCAAGAAAATAACACAAATTTATTATAACTAAATCAATTAAACAAACTGAAATCACTAATGAATGCAACCAAGTTTAACAATATAAATTCACAATTATTGTTAGTTAGTTTTCGCCATGACACCTTGCCCACCCCACAACATAAAAATCAATATTTACCTGTCATTTGTCATTACACTCCCACCACCCTCCCCACCGAACGACTGCAGCGCTACCTCAGTCTTGCGCGTAGGAGTTTCCCCCCTAATACTGACATAGTAATAGAGGACTTCTATACAAGGGAAGTGCAACCAACTTAACAAAATAAAATTGACACTAATGACATAAGAAATCGGGTCACATAAAGAAGCTGTTTTTTAGTTTACTTTTTAGTTTTTCTTATCCACGCTAAAGGTAACGGTAAGGTAAAAAGCCTCCTAGTTTAGGGTATTTTACATTTAAAGGTTGAAAAATTTTGTCTGTCAGCTGTCAATTATGGTGATGATAGAACACAGGCGTAACCATAGATGGGCATAACGTAACTAGTGTTGTATATGGTTGTATAGTGTATGGAACTAGAATTTGTAGCAGCATCATTTTTGCATTTGACATAAATATATAAAACCAGATGAAAAAATGTTTAAAGAAACCAGGAGAAACACAATTAGACTATTAACAATAAAAAAATAAATCGCAATGCTACGCTTATATTTTGAGATTATCGATAGCTGATATTGACAAATGTCTTCAACCTCTAAATATACAATACCCTAAAATAAAAAGTCTTTATTACATTACGGGTGCAACATGGTATGTAAATGGCATATAAGTAGATAAGAAAAACAGCCTCTTTATGTGACCCGATTTCTTATGTTATTAGTGTAAATTTTATTTTGTCAAGCTGGTTGCACTTATCTTGTATAGAAGTCCTCTATTAGCACCACTGAACTATATATTAAACTGGAAGAACAAAGCCGATCAACAAAATCAAGCAGCATAGCAAGGTGATATTTGACAATTTGGCGCCCACATGTGCGTATCGAAATGCACTAAAAAGGATCATTCAACTACGACACCTTTTAATTTAAGAAAATCACTTAAAAATGATTTTTGATTAATACGCAGCTGAAACAAATGTTCCAATAATAATTATTATTAAAATAGCGCGTTATTAACAAAAAATAATATAATTTGTCGTAGTACGCCCGTGAGAAACGTGACGTAGAATGCTCTTAATTGACAATCTGGCGTCCAAATTGTCATGCGCACTGACCGTTTTTTTCACCCATGTCGGCTTAGAAATTAGGAGTAGGGTTTGTCATATAGCCATCCAGTTTAATATCAAGGTCGGTGATTAGCACTGAACTATATAGGATCTTTCGTTTACTGTTGGTGTAGTGTCCACCAGTGTAAATTACACCTGTTACACCACCTTATTCACCCTAATTTACTTGCTCCTGATTCCTTATACACATGTCGAGTGTAATTCACTCCTGCTAAATAGCTGGTGGAGAAAATATTCACCAGTGGACACCACATCGCCGACAGGAAGATATAGTGGGTTTTACACCAGGCCAAACGAAAGGTTTAGTGTCCGTTGGTGTAGATCATTCCTACACCAGTGAGACGAACGAAAGAACCTTATGTTAAACTGCAAGCGCAAAGCCGATCAACAAAATCGAGCCAAATAGCAAGGTGATATTTAACAGGCTGGCGCCCACAGTGGCGTATTCAAATGCACTAAGAGGCAACACCAAAATTAAATTGAACAGTTATTACATTCAACTGCAACACTTTTTAATTTAAGAAAACTACTTGAAAATAATCTTTGATTAAAATGAAGCTAAAACAAATGTTACAATAACAATAATTAAAATACCACGATATTAATAAAAAATAATACAACTTATCGTAGTAAACCCTTGGAAAACGTGACGTAGAACGTTTTGTTCCAGGGGCTCGATTCTCGAGTTCATTGGAAAAATTTTCCATGGGAAAAGATTCCACTACTTATATTCCCATGGTAATAGGTTATGCAATTCTCGAACTTGTCGGAATAGACATTCCCATGGAAATAGTAGTTCCACGTAGGTCTGATATTAAGTCCACGAATATTTCGAAACAACCAATAACATTAAAGATATTTTAAAATTTACTGTTGGCATTATCGGTATTTGTTGTGGTTTATGGGTAACCTGTTACATGCCGAGCCCCCGCTCCGGAGCAGGTGCCGTGCCGAGAAATCGCTAGCAAGACCGAGGAACAAGGGAAAATATTCTATTGTATAATTAAAAGTTATTGAATTATTAGCTTTTCTTTTTACATGTTGAAAAAAGAAAAAGTAGCTTTTGTACGGAAGAGCAACGAAAGTTTCGAGAAACTAAGAAATTCCTTCGTTAACGGAAATAATAAAATTTTCGAAAGGGTTGCTTCATTATTCAATTTACTACAAATTTCTCAATTTGTATTATTTACCAGTCCCTCAGCAGCTCCCACAATTGCTAACTGATTTAAGAAAATCAGTTCATACAGTTTCTTAGTGAAAGAAAAGTAAAAATAATATACCTACATAAATAAAATAATATCAATCAACTTAAATAATAAGTACAAACAAGTAAAAATCTATAAATACGCCAAAAAAATGTTTTAACTACAATTTTACCAAAAATCAAAGATATCCGAAAATCTTTGGTTGTGTGTTAGTCCTTCGTCAAATTTTCGACTTTAATGCGCAAACTCTAGTACAATTCCCATTGGAAAACACAATTTCCAATGCTTGTAAGCAGGGGAATATTTTCCCATACTTCTCATTGGAAAATATTACACCGCTTGTGTTGAGAATACAAAAACTGAATTCCCATGGGAAAATTTTATTTTCCCATGGGAATAAAACTCGACAATTGAGTCCCAGGACGGACGAATTGCTCTAGGAATTCAGTTAAAAAATTGTAAATAGCTCGTTAACTAAGAAAGATACAAAGTTCACTTCGCTATAATAAAAATTTAAAAATCCCTAGTTCTTTTTGATTTTAAGATCGATAAAGCAAGTTTCTTTATGTCAAAAAAATACGGTGGGGTTAAAAGGTACCCAATCCCCCAACTTTTTTTAAGAAGGTCGCTTTAATTTTTTTCTCCTAAGAATATTGGGCCTTCAAATCTACAGCACTGGCAAAAAATTCAAAGAAAAAATCGCAACAGCAAGCTTTTTACAAAAAAAGAAACGTTTTTTTGAATGTTAGTTTAACGCCCTCAACTTTGTTAGGAAACAGTTTTTGATATTGGTAAATATATCCAAATCTATCTGAGGAAGAGTTTATGACATACCTTTTTGAAACACCCTGTATATGTGTTCATAATTATACCACATGACAACCTGATTACTGATCGTTTTTTTTTTTTTCTTATAATATTTATTTCTAAACTATGCATATGGCCGAATGATCCCCACCGATGGGGTAGTTGGTCAAAGGATGGGGTACATTCAGCCTATAGAAAAATCATGAGCAGATTGCTAATATCTTCAAAGGACTTTATTTTTTTTATACAAAGTGTATTTTGCTTTCATATTAATACAACTGAAACAAATAAAATATAAGAAATACAAAATTTCAAAATATAAAATAAAGACAAAGTGTATAACACTTCTAAAATAGGTAAAACATATATTATTCCAGCAAACAAGAGTAAGAGATCAGAAACCTACTAACGAAGGTCGATGGAATAAAAATTTATACCGAAATAGAGAAAACCTTGCTGCCGTTTTGTTTGTCCCCTTTGAACGGGTTTTGGAAGTACAGTATAACTTCAGTAGTCCGGGCAGATATCGTTCCGGGGCATGTCCGGACTATTGAGGCGTTCGGATTACTGGAGTAATTTAAATTTATGAAATAAAACAACTTAAAAATGATCAAAAATAAGGTTTATTAATTACAACCAAAAAAAATTACACTTCTCATAAAATAAAACAAAAAAAAAACAATACTTCTCAAAAAATACCTAAAACAAAAGTGTACACAATTCCTAAGTAAAATATGCAATTTGCATATCTTCTAATTTTTTGAAAAAAACTTATTAATTGTAGTTTGGACCTTTTTCGATGCATCTACATTAGTTGCTTTGTTTTTGAGCCTTCTCAAAAGCAATACATCTTCAAGGGGAAGATTATTCTCCTCAGTCCACCTGAGAGCTAGTGAAAACGCTTTGACAGCATCTGCATGTTTCACCTTCTCCATATTTACATCACCTTCTGATTCAGAAGATTCATTTGTATTTGCAATATTGCTCCCTACTGCATCCTGGATAAGCTGTTCTTCAGTTAAATCAACAACAAACTCGCTTCGCTTTTCCTAAGACCAACAGTGGTAACTTATGCGATCCCGCTGCGTTGCAGCACGGCATAAATGTTAAACGGTCTTTCGAAATTTTTCGACCTGATGCCGATTTTTCATCTTGATGGACCCAAGTGGTATCAGGTAGAGTTCTCCAAAAAATTTCCGACTCATCAGCATTGTATACTTGCTCGTTGCTTAATTGCATCTCTTCAACTAGAGCTCTAAATTTTTCCTGAAATGGTATTACGGCGGCAACATAACTGGAAAGTTTTTCGCCCCACACCTTCAAAAAACGGATTCCGTGCCTTAGCTTGAATTTATCTAACCATCCAGAACTTGCTAAAAAATCATTTTTTCCTGTTATTTTTCATAAAACTGTTTAGCTTTGGTACGTAATATTTCTGATGAAACAGGTATGTGCGCGTTTCGTTGTTGTAGAAACCAGTTGTACAATGCGACTTCAAGTTCAGGATGTTCTGCTTACCAAATGATTCTCCTTTTGCCTACAAAAATAGAAGGAAGAATTGAATTAATAAAATATTAGATACGAACTTATTGGTATTCCTACCTGACCCTTGAAATGATTTTGAAATAAAGGTCCTTATTTTATCCTTGTTTTTTTTTATATCAAACACTGTAGATTTTGGAATACCAAACTGCTCTGCAATTCGACGTGTACTTTTTCCTGCATCAAGGCAATCTAATATTTTGGATTTTTCTGTCAGTGTAAGTGTCTTATGTAGTCGTTTTATTGGAGCCATTGCGTCCGGCATGCTTAAAAACCAAATGCGGAAAGTAAGTTGAAGAGACGAGGCCGCCGCTGCGCCGTTTCTAACACTTGTTTAGACCGGAAAATTCTAGTACATATTTGCATATGAATATTTTTGTGCCCGGATTTCAGAGGCAAAATTGTCAAAATGTCCGAATCAGGGCAGTGCCCGGATTACTGAAGTGTCCGGTCTAGCGACTGTCCAAACTATCGAAGTTATACTGTATCATTTTTATGTCTTTGGAAAGAATTACCGAGATATCTTCTACCAAAGGTTGGACAAAGCAATTGTTTTTTTGAGACTTGTCCTGTAAAAGGAAACTTCAACTTCTGCTTTCCCACTTTTTTTGAGAACCTTAGCAACACAATAAATATTTTTGTTGTTTCTTAAAAATTTCACTAAAACAAACTCCCCCACTAAAGGATCTCTCTCGATTTGTTCTATATCTTCAAATTTTTGTATGGTTTCTTCTTCAGAAACATCCTCATCTGAGCATAATGAAATAGACACTGAACTTTCAGAATCACTATTGTTCTCCTTTTCTTTAAAAATTCTACTATATTTAATACTATTTATTATACATTATTAAACTATTAAAACTGACACAGAGTAAATATTATTTTACAGTGTTGTATAAAATAATTAGAAAATGACTTCAAGTACTTGTTGCTATGAGAAACTATTCCCGGAAATCCTACTATTTTCCAGTTTGGTCAATTTAAAAACTTCTTTTATGGTATTAATTTTTGCCAAAGTTTCTGCAACTAATGTCAGCGTAGCATAAAATTTGGTTGAATTATTATTTTAAGGCGTTTTACTAAAAAATAAGACATTAAAAAGTGAGGTTATGAAATTAAAAGGCAAATAAATTAAAACTTACCGTTTTTAATGATAAAGTTTACTAGTTCCGGTATACATAAGTTCCAATAATGGGAAATAAATAATATAAAAAGACAATATATAAAAACACACAACCACGAAAAAGTAATGCCAATATCCACAGACTGATACTAAAAATATTATACAATGGCTGTCCCAAAAAGAAGGCAGCCAGAGGAAAAACACTACTCGACACGCGCGCGAGAGACTATCCAATCAGCCAATGACAATGACGAATGACGCTCATACATTCGCTGCAGGCAGCGCCAAGAACGGTGTCGTGGCGCCATATTCAAATATAGCGAAAAGAGTTGAATGTCCACATTACCGACATATTTAAAACGTCCTAAAAACATCCCAACAAATACGTTTTACGTTTGGACGAAAGTAAGACATGAACTGGACGTCTTTAAGATGTATCTGGGTACTAAATTAAGCTAGTAAGAAAAATTATACATAAATGAAAATAAATTTATTATTGACCCTTAAATAATACTAATTTGGTATAATAACAAGAAGTTTTAGCGAAACAATTCTTTTTTTATATCTTTGAAGTTTTTGTTTAAGAACTTTGATTTGTCTTGTTTTTCTCTTTATTCTTTTTTACCTGTTGTAAAAGTTTTATCCTAAGCCGTTTTCTAGGGCTTTCTAGGATGGATTCCTTATTTGCAGTTCTATTTGAAGGACCTGTCTCAGCTTCCAAATGCAATGCTCTTCTTTTTAAGTCCTACAACCCAGACAACACACATAGTCCAATGGACGTCCACTTTAGATCCATTTGAGGGCCAGAACGTCCACATCTGTATTCGGACATCCAGTGTACGTCTGTTACTTGTTTAGTGCTTGTGAAAACAATTGTTAAACAATTTTATGTACCCCCTTTAAGGGGCTGTATCTTAACAAGGGATGCTCCAATGAAGCTTCTTTATATGAAAGATCCTATCTTTTTTTCGATGAAGAATCACCCCCTTAAATGTTTTACACTTATTTAGTTACACCCTGTATAATCCAGGAATGGACGTTCTTTGAATGTCCAGTATTGAAGTCTAAATATAATCCAGAATTGGACGTCCTATGAACGGTCAAAAGTGTGCCATTTATTTGTATACTTCACTGGACGTCCATTGGACGTCGAAAGTCCACAAAAAACTCATCTTTGGACGTCCAGACATCCAAAATTGTATATAGAATGGTCGTCCAATGGACCTATTTGTGATGTGTGGGAAACAATCAATTATTACGGTAATGTTTTGAATTATACACAAAAGGGTTGCTAAATTCTTAAAAGGTCATAGCATAAAAATGAAAAGTAATTAAAAAAGTATTTATGTTTAATTATGTTTATTAATATACGCACCTTCTTCGGCTGCATGTATTTAGGGAATTCAGGAAATATAGTTGGAACTGATACATTTAGTAAACGTCTTTTACAGTCCATCCTACAAAAAAATGTCTTTCAAAATGTTTTGAACACAATCTATCATTTGGCGTAGGCATCCAATTTGCAATTTTCGTTGCCTGAATCCTGAAGATTTTTTTGCTGGATCCACAGGAAATCTAAAATAAAACAAATAAACATTGCTGCAATTAAATAAAAAGCAAAAGTAAATTAGAATTTAATAAAAGTTAATATTTAGAATTGTACGACACGCCACTGGAAAAAATTACTTGTTTGGTCATTTTAATATCATTAATTGCTTAAATATCAATGAAAAGCATAAAATAAACAAACTTGGTGGGTAAAATTTATTACTCTGGAGTGAGACATGTTCAATATGTAAATACCAAGTTGTATAACACCAAATAAAATGAAAAATATAAGAAAATATATAAGGTAAAAACGATTGATGTTTATCATTTACCTGTAAAACGTAATATCTGCTTCTTTCTTGCCGCTGTAACTTTTACACTGATATGCTACACAATAAACCATTGTAATAAACCAAAAATCAGAAATAAATACGAACAAAAACTTTGGTGTCACCGAAATGATTAGCACCAAAATAATGGCGGCCAATAGATAATCGGCACAGAATACTACGTGTGCTCCATATACTTGTTATGCGTCCTCTCTTTAACCTAGTCTAAGCAGCCATTTAAGTAGTAATTTTATTTTACTTGTTACATTTAACCTAAATAGTCTATAGTTTCTATTACATGTTTCACACTCTTATTAAAAAGAACTTTGATATACAAGTTATCTTTTAAATAACAAATTTTAGGTAATATCTAGAGATTGAAGCTTATAGGTAAAATAGTGTTAAATTATTCTTATTCTTATTCTATTTTTTTATTTGTGTAAAATTGGAATGTTCTGGTACATTAAAAGTCAAAGCTAAACCTTTTCAGGTTGCTTATTGCGGTACAAGCACTGGCGATTTGATGAAAGTTAGATTACATTTTCACCATGATCCTGACGTGTTGGATCCTGTCAAAAATCCATTAGTTATAGGTTACTGGGCGAAATTATCCAAAAAACAACTTGAACGCGGTAAAGTCGATTTATACGGGAATGGTGAGTATCATACTTATGCAAGGCTCTTTGAATTCAACCCGGAGCTAATTAAACTTTTACATTCCATTGTATTTTAGGAATTAGATCGGTCAAATTATTGTACGAAGGTCCGATACTTATTGGTGCCGGAGATGGTACAGTAGAAATGGTCGAAGAACACATCAAGCTCATTAATCCCGAAGAAAATCTAAAGATGCCTTCGATGCCCGCGTTGAGGGTGCTCAAGAGTACCTATGTCAACAGTAGCGTGTCTGCAATCCAGATACTAGGAGACCATACTACTATTTTGGTCGGTACCGTCAAATCGGAAATTTATTTGATTAGGATGAAGCAATTCGTCGCTGAGCTGGTTATCACCTGTCACACGTCATCGATATATGATGTTGCATTTCCATAGTAAGATTCCTCTCACGAGGTGTTATTTAGTATTAAAAATGTCAATTACAATGAACCATGCGGATTAGATAATTGATTAATTTTTTGCAGTAACTTTTCCGAAGTATTCGCTACGGCCGGCAAGCACGACGTGCGTTTATGGTCGATGGCCACCATGGGCGAACTCCTTCGAATTCAGTGCCAAAACTTCAATTGCTCAAGCTTGGTATTCGCTTACGATGGCAAGTCGCTTTTGACGGGTTGGAGCGACGGTATCATTCGCTCATTCACTCCTTTGACAGGAAGATTAATCTACGCCATCTTAAATGCCCACAATAAAGGAATTTCCGCAATCGCCTGTACCAAAGACGGGAAACGCCTGATCAGCGGCGGGTGTGAAGGTCAAGTAAGGTAACTTTGAACTAATCGTATATTATTTAATAATCGTGTAATAGGTTTACTCCTACAGCAGTAGAAAATCGGCCGTGATCGTTAGGAATATGCGCAGTCATAATTTAGACGTTCTAACAAACTCCACACATATCTCTGATTCTGATTTGGTATCATTTTTTATTCACTCTTCGAACCCCCTTCCCTGCTATCATCCCAATCCATCTGAGCTTGGCAGCCCTGAGGCCCTATTCTCGAATGTCTATTAAAAATGTCGCATTCGTCATAATGTATCAAAATGTCGATCGACTGACAGTATCCGTATTCTCAAAGACAAATCGACATTTTAAAATTGGTGACATATTTGGCGAATGGTAACATCTGGCAACTTGAGATAGAAACACACAAGACGAATATATTACAGCACACAATTTCCTGAAGGATCTCATACTGCAAATATATATGCTAATTAGAAAATAGAGAAAGTATTATAATATTTTTAACTGAAATTTCATAAGGGATTAAATAGAAAATTTGGAAGTGCAATTTGGTAAGATATTAAATAGAATGAAGAAGGTCTGTGATTTAACCTTTTTCCTGCAATTTGAAAAAATAGGGCTATATAAATGTCTTAATAACAGGAATTAAAACTCTAGGATAGACAGGACTATGATTGATAAATTAGGTGAAATTTTAAAAATTCATATATTTTTAAAAATAATTTATACAATACTTATTTTCAATTCTGATAAAAATAAACATAAACTGTCACTGTCACTGTCACAACACTCATATTATAACATCTTTAAAAAGGTATGCGACATTACAATGTCGACTAGTTAAATATCACTCGACTTTGTCTAACAGAAAATGTCGAATTCGCTATTCGAGAATGTTTTTGCGTTCTTATTCGACATTTATCAATGTTGCGTATGACATTTAAAAATAGACATTTAAGAATAGGGCTGAAGGCTTAATGTGTCGGCTTGGTATCACTTCTAAATCTCTGAACTCTCAGCAAATTTTTTTTGCTGTCAAAAAATCAGTTTCTCGAGCTGTTGGAACAATGAATTGATTAAACTGGGGCGTACAATAAGTATTTTTAATCTCGGTTAAGATTTAATATTTACGCTTTTATATTTATCATTCAAACAGGCAGAAAAAATTGGCGCCCAACGTGGGGCCAGATTTTGAGTGCTAATTTTTGTAACCAACTCCAAGGCACGTTGGATGCAAATTTTTGTACTAATAAACTGAACACCTAATGTTTAAAATGTTGTACATAAAAAATTGTCCTGCTACAGGGCTGGTATATCTAAGGGGGTCGCGACATAGACCCAGTAAATGGATGAGGGGGTGACTGATGCTAGGGGGGAAATAGTAGTCAGCTTAAGTTGGCAACACTTTTCTGATGTTCGTTTGAACGAGCATCGTGCATAATAATGTCAATATGGTACAAGTGGAATGAACCACTGTTTTCCTCGTAGTCGTAGTCCAATGTCGAATTAAAACTAAAAACATTTTGTACTTTTTTATATACCAAATTATGCAATTTGTTTCCACTTTATTTTAATGTTACATGAATAGGTACATGCGTTTGTGCTGTGGTAAATAAGTGTTCATGTGAAAGTTATATCTTAAACTACATTGTGACTGCACTCATCTCGAAACTGAATGCTGTAAATCCAGGATTTAAATCTTTCATAGTGTTGCTTGGGATAAATTGTAAAAAAGGTGTTGGACAAAACGTTTACAACCTAAAATTGCATGAAAAACATGATAGAAGAAGGAATTTTACCTCTGACATTCTCTTTCAACATTTTTAAGTGACTTTGTGGTTTGGTGAATGGACTGTTACCACAGTCAAAAGATTCAAAGTAAAAAAAAAGTGACCAAGTTCTAATAAGAATACATAAGTTGAATATGAAAATGTAATTACTTGATTTAATGTGATTTAATTAAGAGTTACATAGATGTTTCATATAAACAAAGTGCTGTAAAGTGTTAATAAATGCAAAACCATTATTAAAGAGAAATTAGTTATCATCAATAAGATATTTTGTAGTAGCTGGTCTCTATAAATAATAAACTTGAAAGACTGAATTAGTAGTCACTTTTACACTAGAAGTAAAAACAAACAAAAAATGTGTGGTTGAGACTAATTTGTGTATTTAATAAAAACATATTTAACATAAAAGCAGGTGTTATTTGAAATGTTTTATTTTAATAATCTTTATAAATTGTGGGTACATTTGATCCGAATCTTGTAAATACTATAAAATGCATATGCTTCTATATGGTTATTATTGGAGTAGAAGCACAAAAGTTTTGAATAAAAATATATTCTTTAAATACAATATTCACTAGATATGCTAATTTTGGTAATTTTCTATTCGAAACCATACATGTTTTCTATTATAGTTTTCATACGTTTATAATTCTGGAGATACCGGAATATTTTGCTTGATTACTAAACTTTGGATGTTTTTGTTGTAGTCTGCTGTTAACACTATTGTCCTGAAATATTAAAAAAGCTAGACAAAGGTTTGTCCAACTCTTTTGTCAGCTTTGTTAATCTATGCTACTGTTATTCTGCATGCAGACATTTTTTACTGGAGATTTTCTCTAAGAACTGTATTCAGTTTCAAATTTCGGCCAGTTTTAGGAAAGTAGCTCTGTTGTAAAGGTATTTCAAAGCCATCCTTTGTGAGATGTAGACAACAAATACATGCTAAAATGTATAGAAAACAAATCGCAAGATATTACACAAAATTATTTAAATTAACTAAAAACATACAAATGAAGTGAATAATACCTACCAACAATTTAAAAAGACCTAAAATAAATAGACTTAAGGGACTGGAGCTCTAAAAAAGGGAGCAATAATTTGTTATGCATCATCTATAAGAAAATTGTCTTCATCTCTTCAATTACCTTTTAAAATAAACAAAACCAAAACGGCACAAAATTGAAAGTGATCTACTTTTCCCGACGTATTCTATGTACATCTGAGATTAATAATTTATTAAATTGAAATATTTTATCCTAAAAAATATGGGCATATAGAAATGTCATTTAAAAAATGACATTGATTTTTTTTCTTATATTGGTAAACCTGGCGACTACAAGTTGCCACGTTGCCAGATCAATGGCGACTACTATGTGACTACTATTTCCAAAAAAATGGCGTCCAAAATGGACTCCTATGTCGCGACCCCCCTTAGATATACCAGCCCTGGTCCTGCTAGAAGCATAAATTGATTGATTATTCTTAAGGGAAGATGGTACAATTTAGTTTATTTTTTCAAACTTTTTTGAATATAGTAAAAACAGGTGGCACCTTTTTTCAAATTCTAATATGATCTGTCAAATAAGATGATTTATCTACGACCATTGAATAAAAATTACTTACAGAACTTTAGTATTGGTACCAAGTAAGTTTATAATCTAACTTTGGTTTGTTCTTCTTAATCGCCTTTTAAACAGTAAAGAGAGAATTGTCCAATATGTGTGCACCCCTTGTCGATATTAACTTGCATTTCACTTTTTTCAGCTTCTATTATCCACGGTATCTTTTATTGTATTAGTTTCAAATGGAAAATTTTCAGGTTATGGGACGTTTCGCCTTGCAAGCAACAGCTAATCTGTACTCTAAAAGAGCACAAAGGTCCAGTATCCGCCATTGACACCAACATTGATGACACCGAAGCGGCAAGCGCAAGCGCCGACGGTACCTGCATCCTCTGGGATTTACGCAGACAATGCAGACGATCTATTTTGTTCGCCAACACATTGTTTATGTGCGTTAAATACTTTCCCAGTGGTGTACAATTATTGACAGGTACAGCTTGTTACAAAAATAGAAGACAAAAAACAATATAAGTAACAATCATTCGCAATTCAAATTCATTTTCCTGTTGCTGTCATTTGTCACAATACGTAGGCGAATTGTTTTTTTACAATTGTGTGAGCTTGGAGCGTGTTTTTTTTTTTAATTGTTTTTATATAGCATTATATTTGGCTAAATCCGATTACTTACCTTAAAATACCTTAACATAGCTTTGCTTAAAAGATTTATTTGTTTTGATGGCATAAAAAAAATGAAATACGTTTTGTTTGTAAAAAGCGTAATGTTTTTTCCCTCCCAGAA
Organism: Psylliodes chrysocephalus; assembly: GCA_927349885.1. NCBI lineage: Eukaryota > Metazoa > Arthropoda > Insecta > Coleoptera > Chrysomelidae > Psylliodes > Psylliodes chrysocephalus. Next base: position 43,614,656 of record OV651815.1, on the reverse strand, counting down.
TCTCTTTCTGATTGTTATTGTCTATTATACTGTTTACCATGTTAACTAATTGAAAATAGGTTGATTTATATTAATTTAGCATCATTTAGGTGGATCTGATCGAAAACTGTCGTACTGGGAAGTGCTAGATGGAAGCTTGGTGAGAGAATTGGAAGGATCTCCATCTGGAGCTATTAACGCTTTAGATATATCACCAGACGGCTTGAAATTTGTAAGCGGTGGAAATGATCAAATCATAAAAGTTTGGACATATCAAGAAGGTAAATGTTTAGTAAGAGGGAGTCATTAATACTCAAAATAGTCGGAGAGCTAGTAACACAAATTTCATTAAGTGTTTGATGCACTTTGAAATTTTGTAATTTGAAATCATTTGGATGGAAAAGCAGATATACCTGTGGTGGCTAGTAATCAACTTTGGGGTTGATTTATTAATTATAAATTCTCTCAAAAGTGTCTGCCTAAATTACTAGTATTTTTAGAATTACCTAAACTTTCAATTGTTGTTTGTTGGCCTCTGAATCAAACACTTTTTTTGGGTCATATTTTACGACCCCTTTCGATTATGCACAGTACCTGGTGTCCCGAGGTGGGTCTAGCCAACACAGGTATATCTGATTTTCCATTCAAATGATTTCAAATTACAAAATTTCAAAGTGCATCAAACACTTAATAAAATTTGTGTTACTAGCTCTTGGACTAAAATCAATCTCACGCTTCTTAATAAAATCCCTTTATGGGATATTGTGTTACTATTTAAAATGATCACATTGGATATGCATTTGAGAATTTTGGATTGATATAATTAATTGAGTTGGTGACGAACAGTGCCGTACATAAATTATTTTTTATTTACTTTTACTATTAAAAATGCCTTGTATTTTTAACAAATACATATATTTTGCAGTATAAGGAATTATTGTAGCCGTCAGATAAATGTACTTTCTTCTTCTCTTATAGGAATTGCTACTCATATAGGAGTAGGCCACGCAGGCGCTGTAACCTGCACCCGTTTCAGCGGAGATGGAAAACACATAGTCACCTGCGACGCTTCTGGTTGCATCTTTCTTTGGAAAGCACCTATAGACGAAAAAGAGCCTGTACCATCTATTAAATGTCTTGAAACAGTTCGTGAGGAACCAGAACCAGGTACGATTTACTTTCAGATGCGAAGAGAACAAATTATCATGTATTTCCTCTAATGATTGTTGTAGTTGAGGGCCAGCCCGAAGAAGAACACATTCGAGATCTGCCTACGGTCAGAAGTTGCGTCAAAGTCGCACCGTGCGTGTGCGACGTGGCCATGGGTGATAGAAGTCCCAAGGTCTGTTGCAGAATGCGAGGCGGAGGAGACGGTTCAGCCATGGTACCAGATACTAGTAGAAGCGTTAAATCTGTACAATCTGTAAAATCGGTGGCGTCCGTGAAATCTACCAAATCTGAACAATCTGTTAAATCTGTCAAGTCCGTTCAGTCGGTGAAGTCCAATCATTCCGTGGGATCTGTACGTTCCAATCATTCTGTGGGAACGGTGAAGTCCAATCACACTGTGACTTCCAGGAATACCAAAAAGAAATGATAAAACTATTTTATATATACATATTAATTTTATTTTTAATATATTTTTGTAATTTACATATTTGTTTCATTTGAAATCTCTCCAAACGAATTTCCCAACAATTTAGTTAAAATGTATATTTAATAAGTACCAAGAGTGCATGATGTCAAATGGAGTAAATGAAACCAATTTTAACATTAAATTCTTAAATTTTAATTTTGTAAAGAATCATGGGGCCTAATTCCCGACCGCGTTTGTCATCGTCTCGCATGCGGTTACGTATGCGAGTAGAAAAATGGTATTCTTGAAAGCCTTTGCCGTATGCGAGTGATCCCGCATGCTTCGCTTGGCGAATGATTTGCAACGAACCATCTTGACCATTCGACAACCTTATCTCGCATGCGGTAACTATGGATATCCAAGCATGTTACTTGTCACTGTCACAGATCTAATATAAAATATAATTATTCGTCCTAGTTTTTTTATTACCAAATGTTCATTAGTCATTAACTTCGTTATAGTCATACTATTTATATGTAATCGACTGTAATAATTTGTAATAAATATTTATACTGAAATAAATATACTAAAATAAAACTCAGGTCTGATCGAAGCAACGGTTTATAATCAACTAACCCAACACAAATCATTTTCTAACAAAAACCCCAAAAGAATCATTCGGTGATTCAGCCGTTTACAATACTTGGAACATTAGACAACTCCTATTGCTATCGGCAATTAGCGTCATATACAGGGCGAGTATTCCTTAAATTTAAAGATCGCCTACATATAAGTGTACATTTTTTATAAAATGAACGATATAGAGGAATTTGTCCTTATACAATTAATACAAAATAATAAAGAGGCACTATTAGATACAGAACTACAACCTCTCACACCGGGTGGTTGGATGCATTTTTGTTACCAGATAGTTTATAACAATATTCTGCTAATTTCGGTTCATTCTCAATCTCCATTTTCAAATACCTACCCAAATTTATTTTAATGATAGAAACTACTAATTTAACACTCACACAGGTTAGTTTTTTTGACATTTTTTAGCCGTTATTACAGTTTTTTTATATTGTTCTGAAATTTGATTGGTTGAAAATGATTCGTCTGCTGTAATAATCAAAGACTCTTCGCTACACCATGCAACATGAAACTAACCTAACAAATTTTCCGTCGCATGCGATGGCGACCATGCGTCGCTAACCGAATGCGGCGTTCAGCGCACAGTTTCAGGAATTGGGCTCCTGTACTCTGGAAATTAAGTTACGATTGTTTATTTTCTCCATTAACTGTTCAATTATATGCACCGGTCCAGTTGAGTTGATACAAACGTACAATAGTCTGGAAACTGTAAATATATGCTTGCCGAGATTTTTTTCAGCAGCTCCATACACTAGCAAACTGCATTGTAAAAAACACTTCTTTAAAATATAATTAAAACCAAAAGACCAAAGCCATTTTGGCGAAAAAACACCTCAAAGGAATGTATGCAAGACGAAGCGTCTACATCTGAACTACTAAAACAAATTACTAACGCCCGTATGCACCGTACACGTTTAATCCGGATTAAGGGTTTAATCACGTTTAGTACCATTTTTTTAGCTATGGTACTAAACGCGATTAAACCCTTGATCTGGATTAAACGTGTACAGTGCATACGGGCGTAAGTGCGGAGACCATATCAGTATTGACCAATCCTGTGAACATATACATGTACATTTTGCTGTGTAACAGGAGCAGTAAAACAAATGTTTCTTTGAGTTACATATGCTTCTCTAGCAGGGTTGCCAACCGGTCTTTACCGATTTACTCTCAAAAACTTTTCCGGATTACTCACAATTACTCACAACTTCAAAATATTAATATTACTAGTTTTTTTATATAAATCTTATATTTTGTACTCTTGCACTTTGGTTTGAATTTATTTTACTACTGTGCAATGTTGCCAAACATACAAGAGTCAAAACAGATGCACCTTTTTTCTGTGCATTCACTAATTTAATAACAAAGTAATATACAGGTTGATTCATAGCTATTGGGACATAGGCTAAGGCAGGTTATTAGGACAAAAATATGGCGATAGGACCAAATATACCTTAATAAAATATTGCTGTGGAATTTGTTTTTTTCTGATGTCACTGTATATTTATGAATTGATATCAAAATTGGCACAAAGGCATATTTTTCGACAAGGAATAATATTTTATGTATTATTTCATATTTTGTTACAGGAGGCGCCACGTGAATGAATCCTGATGATGAAATTAAGTGGTAACTTTTTTTACGAAACTTTTTAGTATTTTTGATTAGAAAATTTCACCCGTTTTCGAGAAAAACGCAATTGAACAACTCACAAAATATTTCATTTATGAAAAGTTTGCTTTGCAGTGTCAAATAATTTGCTGTTAGATTATAGTTTATTATTATTACTATTATTATTATTTAACGCCTTGTATCTTATTCCACAGCAATATTTTATTAAGGTATATTTGGCCCTATCGCCATATTTTGATACAAATAACCTGCCCTTAGCCTATGTCCCAATAGTTATGAATCACCCTGTATATAAAACATCTTTGTCATCAGCTGAACAAAAAACACAGATAAAAAGGATTGGAGAATCAGAGTAGCTTCTTTATTAACGGACCAAATCATAATAAATCATTAATTCTAATACTTAAAAAAAAATCTACTAATAAAAAAATATACTTTTAAAACTAACAAAAAAAAAAGATATTAATCGACGGTTGGGACAGTCCCAATGGGACTATCACTATCGAAACGACACCTTGAGCGCGTTCAGATGATTTTACACGGGAGTAGACTAATTTTCTTAGATCGTTTGCCCAGACTACTCTAGAGTAATTCTCAATTGCCCAATATTTCTGAACGGCGACGAAAGTAAACGTCAACGAATTTGAAAATTAAAGTTTTTTACAGTTATTTGTTTACAGACATTTTATTCCCTTATATAATGTTTGATGTTCCTCGCTTCTCGTTGTTACTCGTGTTTCGTATAGTTTTTATTTTTTAATTTTTGTTTAGTTGTTTTTTCTTTTTATTACAATATTTACCTATTTACAGCCCTATTTACAATCGAGATTATAATGAATGATCTATAAAGTCAATAAGACAAGAAATTTTAGATTGTTTATTTTAAAACAAACTTAACCATAGATTACTGAACTTAACCTTATAAAATGCCATGTACAAACACCTTTATGACACACAAAAATAATATGAAACAGCAACTTCTACAAAAGAACTCTATGTTCTGTCAAATTTACTCAAATGTACCCAGTCTAAACTGGGTAAAAAAGAGTGCACTCCAGACTAATTTGACTCGATTTTCTGAACGAGAGTAGCTAAACGTTCAAATTGAACGCTCGACTGTTCTTGAACGAACCAAGACCAAATTGATCGCGCTCTTTTTGGTCGGAGAGTGTTTCCTGAACGCGCTCCTAGTGTTGCAAAATATCAAAATTACTTTTACTCTATTACATTGACCAAGCAATAGAGGACGTTGCAATTTTAAAACTATAAAATTGTAATGACTGCTAAAAGTGCTAGGGGGATAAAATAAGGCTTATATTAAAATTTTTAAAAAGAACACGGTTTCAATAAATTATCCGATCAGGATTTTGCCTAACCACCACGAATATACCCACGCTTACTTCCCGATTACTCACATGTTACTCACAATTGCCCTTTACTCACATACTAGTAAATTACTCACAAATGTGAGGAATTACTCACAGATTGGCAACCCTGTTCTCTAGATAGTTTCCACCAAAGATTATGGTCAACTGTGGTCTTTATCACACTTCTTTCAAGCGAGTGAAATAGAATAACGTGTTTCTTTTTTCCATCAAGTTGTTAGAATCGCCATTTCATCGATGCTACCTTGAACTCCTTGCGTTGAATTCGTTTTATTTGTGGTTGATCATTAAAAGAAATAACAGTTAACAGCTTGAATTTAAATTTGTGTTTCAAATAATTTTATTTGAATGCACCTTAATTTAAAAGTATCTTTTTCTAAAAAACTATTATTTCGGTGTTTCCCCAAACAGAACAAATAAATAATTAACTCCTCATTTCCTGCAATCCAGCTGTCAGTATTCGAAAAAACCATAAATTGAAAGTGATGGATTGGTGTTGCATAGATTGCAGCAACGTTAAATAAGACAACATGGTTAGTTACAGTCTGTTCGCTATACTTACGCGGGTTTCGGATTAACAAAATTATGCAAATTAGTCATTGACAATCAGTTCCAATAAGCCTCTTCCCAAGAAATTAGGTAAAATTGCCCTAATGGTCAGATTTAAATTAAAACAACATTAGGGTAGGTACTAAATTTGTTACAAATATTGCAGTTGAATTGATTCTTTGCAAGTGTTGACATTGTATATTGTAAATTTAGTGGGAGTTTTAAAAATGGCTAGACGTGTGTTAGATGTAGATAGTCTAATTTGTAGTGTACATAAGTATTTTATGGATGAAAAAGAAAATGGCGGTCCTTTAAAATCGGTAATGTCTGTACAACAACGCGAATGCGATGCTCTAGGAATTAGTGAAACCAAATTAAGAGGAGTATTACAAAATCACAATAGTGAACTGCCGAAAGAAGATCACCGCAAAACTCGCCCATCATTGAAAACGAAAGATATTCCAGATGGAAAGAAATTTAAAATTCGTGATACCATTTATCGAATGAGGGCCAACAAGGAACATGTGACCTTAAATACAATTCTCTCGGAATTAATAGATAGAAAATTTGACGACATTGGCAGAACACATATGGCAAGTGATACATAACTTGGGTTTCAAATTTCAAAAGGAGGATAACAGAAAGACCCTTTGTAAAAGAAGTTCTGTCGTGCACAAGATAATTAACTTTCTAAGAAAATATTCTAAATTTAAAGAAGAAAGAGCGAATTTTATATATTTAGACGAAACATGGATATTTTCTAGGGGTGCAACCAAGAGAATATAGCAAGATGATAACGTAAAGTCCATCAAACATACCGATGGAGAAGGGAAGCGACATATAATATTACATGCAGGGGGGAAATCGGGTTTTATAGAAGGTGCTGATTTAATATTTTCATCTAAATCAAAATCCAGTGGCTATCACGATAATATGAACACAGAAATGTTTGTAAAATGTTGCATGAAAAACTTCTCCCAGGTTTAAGTGAGCCCAGCGTAATTATTTTAGACAATGCACCTTACCATTCTGAAGTATTAAACAAAATTAAAAAAACCAAAAAAGGTTGACAGCTGTGTGCACGTAGTTTAGATTCAAAAAGGAAAAACTTGTATTTCGTGCAAAACTTTTTTATTAATCAATGCAAAGCGCTTTCGGCTTATTTGCCATCATCAGTGCTCATTGTCCACAACGTATCCAACAAGTTCCTGGTCATCCTCACTCCCAAAATTATATATTTCGGGATGTTTGCAACTTGCTAAATCATAATTTTATTAATATTAATATTTTCAAATTTAAATTTATCTCTTCATTTTGGTTCAAGTTGTTCAAGATGTGGAAACGGTTAAACAACTTGAACCAAAATGAAGAGATAAATTTAAATTTGAAAATATTAATATTAATAAAATTATGATTTAGCAAGTTGTAAACATCCCGAAATATATAATTTTGGGAGTGAGGATGACCAGGAACTTGTTGGATACGTTGTGGACAATGAGCACTGATGATGGCAAATAAGCCGAAAGCGCTTTGCATTGATTAATAAAAAAGTTTTGCACGAAATACAAGTTTTTCCTTTTTGAATATTAAACAAAAGTCTAACGAATTCTTGGACTGTTGATAAAATTAAAGAATGGTTGACAAAGGAACATATACCATTTTCTCAATATATATTAAAATCAGAATTATTACGCTTGGCAAATATACACGCAAAACCAAAAACCTTTGTTGTGGATTAGATTACTGAAAGTTACAGTCATCAAGTTTTACGTCTGCCACCGTATCATTGCCAGTTTAATCCCATCGAATATATATGGGGAATAACAAAACAATATTATGACAACCTAATGGTTATAGTGACGACGCAGTCCGGGAAACTTGGCGAAAAGCACTTTCAATTGCAACTCCAGAAGTGTGGCGAAACTGTTAGACCGTCAGATAGTGACTGATTTAGGTGTTCCATTTTCGCATACAAGCCTCGAAGAGGGTGAAAAGTACATCGATTTTGAGTAAAATGAAAGAAAATTTACGAATGGCCCCCGGGATAACATATGGAAAATTCGATTTTCCTTAACAGAAATAAAAGGTGTTTTTTGCTTAATTTTCCACGCAAGCCATTTTCACTATATGATTGATTAATTAATAGAACTAGGCTTCAGAATGTTGTAAAGAAAAATCGATATTTTAACTGATTTTTCCACACAAGCCCGTCGAAAGTATGAATACATACATCGTCACTAGCCCGAAAAACATATTGGCTTGAATGGCGCAAATGGATAAGTGCACTTTGGAGTCTGAAAAATTACCGCAAATTTTTTTGATTTTTGAGTTATTTTTTCATGCAAGCCTTTTTAACCATAGAATGTTATTAATATGTTAGACGTAATAATAAAATTGGTATGAGTATCGAATGTGGACGAAACGAAGGCTTGCGTCGGAAAGTTGTAGGAAAATTGTATGGAAAATGCCACCATTTTCCCACACTAGCCGTTTGACATATGATTAGAAAAAGTGATTCTAAGACTATATGACAAAAGGCTTGAGTATCGGACATGATCATCATATTAATTATATATAATTTATTTAACCAAAATCTGACAAAAAAAGTTTATAAATTTCCACCATTTTCCCACACATGTTAAGAAAAAGTGATTCTAAGACTATATATAAGAAGGCTTGAGTATTGGACATGGTCTTCATATTATTTATACATAATTTATTTAACAAAATGCTGAGAAGAAAATCTATAAAAATCCACCATTTTCTCACACAAGCCGTTTGGCATATGCTTGGAAAAAGTGATTCCAAGACTATATAACAAATGAATTGAGTGTCGGACATGATTATCATATTAATTATACATAATTTATTTAACAAAAAGCTGATAAAAATCTAGAAATGTCCACCATTTTCTCACACAATCCGTTTGGCTTAGTGATTTTAAGACCCTATAATGAAAGGCATGTGTTGAAAATGGAACATATTATTTATTTAAAAAAGATCTGTCAAAAATGTAGAAATTTTTACGCAGGGTTATTATTTTAAATAAATAATTTAGCATACATTTCCTTTTCGTATAAGTCATAATAACGTTTTATATTATGAAAATAATGCGCAGGATATGGGTCTTCATATTATGGTTTTCATATAAAAAATATAAAATTTATTTAAAAAATATTGGTAATGAATTTAGTTAATTTTATCGACTAATTTTATACATTTTAAATGTTTATTAACTTAACGCACTTTCAAATGATTATAAAAATTCAAATATTTCATTTGATTAACTAAATAAATGTATATCACAGTACTTACCAATTATTTAGATTGAAGAAAAATAACTAATGTAATGAACACAACAACCTGTAACTTCAATTTTAACCAAGAAAATAACGCACAATAATTATTTAATCCAATAACCTGTATAATTTGAAATAATGTCACATAACATAGGAACATCAACATTTTCTAATCGACTTCAAGAACATCATTTTGATCTGTCGAAAGATTTATCGCATGGCATTCTTGATTGCCTTAATATCTTACATAAATGCAATTTAAAATGTTTTCACGAAGTGTCTATTCGATAGAATACTTGATTGTGATCATTAAATTCTAGGATAATATCTACTTTTTTCATGTTAGTAGCTGCACTTTTATTTTATACATACATTAATTTTATAAAAATTCAAAAATGGACCAACATATCTTTGTAACGAATCTGTTAATAGGGCCAAGTCTTTTCACCTCTGAGTAAAGTTGAAAGTAACTACTTGCTGATTAAACTATAGGAATATTGTTTGTTAATCTGTTAAGTAAACCTACATGTAACTTTACTCAGAGGTTAAAAGATCGACCCTTAACAGGTATTTTAAAGTTTATATTTAATAGCCCTTTGAATAAATATATAAATTTTTCTATAAAATAAACATATTGGTAATTCAGCACTAAATTCATATTAAAATTTACTATACGAATAATCACCGAACAATAAATAATAACCCTGCATAAATATTTATTTGTAAATTTTTTTGTCAGTTTTTTTTTAGATAAATAATATGCTCCATGTCCGATACTTAAGCCTTCTGTTATATCGTTTTAGAATTACTTTTTCTAAGCATACGACAAACGGCTTGCGTGAGAAAATGGTGGAAATTTCTAGTTTTTCTTGTCAGCTTTTTGTTAAATAAATTATAAAGATATAAATAATATGATGGCCATGTCCGACACTTAAGCCTTTTGTTATATATTCTTAGAATCACTTTTTCTAAGCCTATGTCAAACGGCTTGTGTGGGGAAATTGTGGCAATTTGAATACATTTTTCCAGCAACTTTCCTATGTTCTGAAAATATGAAGACCACGCTCTGCACTCAAGCCATTATTTTTTCTGGGCTCTTAAATTCATAAGTTTTTATTGCAAAAAATTTCGTTGATGGGAAAATAACTAAAAAATGGAAAAAAAATCTGTTAAATTTTCCAACCTCAAAATGGACTTATCCACTCGCGCCACTCAAGCCAATATGTTTTTCGGGCTAGTTACGATGTATGTTTTCATACTCTCGATTGGCTTGTGTGGAAAAATCGGTTAAAATATCGATTTTTCTTTACAAGATTACGCCCTTATTTCAACCCTTTAGCCACTTGCAACATTAAAGCCTTTGGTTTTTCGAGGCCTAGTTCTCTTAATTAATCATATAGTGAAAACAGCTTGCGTGAAAAAATGAGCAAAAAACACCTTTTATTTCTGTTAAGGAAAATCGAATTTTCCATATGTTATCCCCAGGGGCCACTCGTAAATTTCCTTTCAATCTACTCAAAATCGATGTACTTTTCAACCCTCTTCGAGGCTTGTATGCGAAAATGGGGCGCCTAAATCAGTCACTGTCTGACGTTCTATGTATATCCAAGTGCGAGAAACTATTAGAAGATTGGTGGACTCGTGAAAATAAAATAAACGAAATAAGTCCAATCATAATAACAATTAATGGTGATGACAGTGATGATGATGACGATTATGATATTTTGGATGATGGCAAGTTCAATTTTTTTATTTTTCATTTGAAATTCTCTACATGGAATAAATTTTTATGTTAGAAAATATTTTATTTGAGCTAAATAACCCTCTTATTATACATAGACCATATTTTCTGTGTGAAGTGTAATATAAAATTATTATTAGGTTTATAATAGCCACATTAGACTCCATTAATGAAGAAGTTTAATTCTGCTCTCAATTATACAGAAGATTCTCCATTATTATTTAATTAAAAAGTTGTACTTTATTTTTTATTTCATTTAACCAGTTGATATTTCCCCAAAGAACAGGTCAAACTTTCGGGTACTTACCTGGAAATACTCATAAAAATTTTAATCCGAAACCCGCGTAAATATTGCGAACAGACTGTAATCATGACAGATTGATGAAAAAAAGACAGGAAGATGCCGCATCGATTCCAACGTTGCTACAACAGTTAAATAAAAGGACACTCGCTGAGAGAAATATTAAAAAAAAATTTACTTTTTCTTAAATAAAAACCAAAAATAAATTATATTCAGTGCTTAATATTAATGTTATAGTTACAAGCTATTAAATTGGACTGCCTTTATTTTATTAAAATGTTTCTGGGAAAAAATAGAGTTTGCACACAGTCAAGGTTGCCAACCGTACGGTAATTATCGTACTTGTACGGTAATTTTGATTAATGTACGGTATACGGTACAAAGTCATTACCGTACATAAAAGTACGGTATTTACATAAAAAGTACGGTAAACGTACTATATTTTGAACAGAATTAGCAAAGACTTTGAGTTTTATAAAGGCCGATTCCACCGTTGTGTTAAACGAAGTTTAAATTACTAAATGAAGATTAAAATGACATTGTCTAATGTAAAAATGTCAATTTAATCTTTTTACAGCACATGTTCTTTGGACCTTTTTTTTAGAAGCCAGGTAGAAGGACCAGAGGTTAATTAAAATATGATGAGGACCTTTTTTTTTTAGAACTCGACAACTCGACAAAAATATATATACATAGTTTTTCTACAAAATAAAAGTGTGCGGTATTGGGAGGCCAACTACGGAAATTTTTAATTTCACAAAAAATTTTCAACTATGTTACTTGAAAATTTTTTGGTGATTTTTTAATATTAATTTCTCAATAAGTTCCACGGTTTACTATATATATTTTATTGTAAAAAACAAAATCTAAATATTTCAAAAACCTTATTTTTAGTTTTTTTTCTACTCCATCTAATCAATAAATAATAGTATAATTCGAGAATTGTTGTTAAGGACTTACTTTCTCGTGAGGCACTGTACAAATACTCACATTTAAAAAAAAATTCTCAAAAATTTGCAAGGTAAGGTATAGTTAAAAGTTCAGTATTAGATAAATAAGGACTTCAACTATTAGAAAAAAATTTTAATTTTAGTCATAATCTAATAACTTTTTTTTAACATTTGAGGCGAGAGGTGTGGCGAAAGGACCTCCTTAACGGAAATATTTTTATTGTTAAAATATCAAAATATTTTTTAATTTTGTCAAAAAAAAAATGAAAAAGTTTTGAAAATTGGTTGCAAATGTTAATATTACCTCGGACAAGATTCGGAACCTTAAAAAATTAACAAAAATTAAGAATACGCACCATAGCGATTTAATTTAATTTTATGTTTAAAAATCTTTATATATAGAACTAACAATACAAGAAAATAGTAATATTGGTTGCGTAATTTTTTACCAAAACACAATATTTTATAAATAATCTAGACAAAATTAGAAAAAATATTGTGACGAACTGTTGTCTTATCTAACTCGTTCATGTTGCGGGCAAGGGCACCTCCAAGACGAATTTTCGGGGGGGGGGGGGCATTGCCTTTAGACCAGCGGTTCTCAAACTTTTTTCGTGACGGAACCTTTTTGAAACGCGAAATATTTGACGAAGTCCTAACACATTTTTCTGCCTGCCTAAAAAAAGTCCTCCGAGTAAAATCCTCCTTGCTCTAGTCTGTTGCTAGGTTCCTCTTGTTTCTTTGCGGAGCCCCTACATCAAAATTCACAAAATCATATCATCCTTTCACTGACCTCTAAAAAAACGTCCTCCAACCAAAAACCAATATACCAAAAGCCAAGTCCCGTTGTAGCGGTAGGTACTACTTTTTTGTTTCTTCGCGGAGCCCCCACAAACGCTTTGCGGAGCCCCGGGGCCCCGATGCTTTAGTTATGCCCTTTTTAGCATATATTTTTTTAAAAAAGGCTCATAAATCGTAAGAAAATTCTTCTCGGAGGAAGGGGGGGCATGGCCCCTATCCCCCCCTGGAGCCACCCTTGGTTGCGGGACCTCACTCTGCTCGTTCCGCAAATAGTTACTCGTTGCATAAAATAACATTTCGTAACTGGTTTTACAAATATCTATTGTATGTCTATGTAAAATCGTTGCTGATTACTGTTGTACAACTACTCTAAAATTAGGCGTCTTGACTTGCAATCTATAAGAGGAATATTGTCCTATTTATACTTTTATGTGATCTAAATAAAATTGTATTATTGTTTTCAATAGGCTTTTTATTTCATAAAAGTCCGTAATAAAGATAAAAAAAATATATTGAAGTTTTATTTTATTCTTTAAAAAACCAATATTATCAAACCACATGAGGATTTACATCATATCGTACACGCGTTTCTAAAGTACTCAAAATGAGCATGTCTTCTAGTGGTATATTAAAGTCCAATTGCATATTTGAAAACAAATGGCCTCTATCGTGAGATGTGGGAATGACGCCAACTTCTTGTTGGACAGCCCATCTGAGCAAAATCTAAAAATTATATGGTTAAATTTGACAGAAAAAAATCTGAAAGTATATCGAATACGCTCCAAAATTAGTAAAATGGACCTAAATACATTTGTGTCTTCTGTGAATCGCTGACAAAATTAAGTTGATTTAAAGATGACTCTTTTTCTATACATAGATTCAAATCTGTGTCTTTAATAATAAGACAAAGTCAAACGAAACCTCTCATATCTTCGTAAATTTAAAATACAAATAATTTGAAAAGATCTTTTCAAATTAATTTAGTAATCAATTTTACCTGAGCAGGAGTTTTTCCCAGTTTATTGGCACACTTGGTAACGCATTCATGATTTATAAGATCTGACCATTTCGAACCACCTAGTGACGAATATGCTTGTACAAAAATATTCTTTGGTCGGCATAGGTCTAGAAGCTTCCGATCACGACAAAATGGATGAAATTCCACCTACAGTATGTGAAAAGTCTTAATGAGCAAAACGTGTATGTAAAATTATTTGAACATAAAATAAAAATTTCTATATACTGCTGGTGAAGACTAGAGAGAAGGAGGCGAATCGGCAATGGTCAAATTTCAAATTTCCGTCTTTCCTTTTATAAAGTTTGCGAAATTTACTGTAGTTGGCATGTCTAATGAAAGCGCAGTGAATTTTCTATGTAAGTCAATGTAAAATAAAGTGATTTTTAAATAAAATTGATGAAAAGAATCAAAATAATGTGAAAAAAAGTACCTGAGTACAAGTAACATGAGTGACAAAAAACATCAAAGCAAGATAAGTGTAGTTTATTTTATTATAAGTTTCTATAATATAAAATTTTACAGTTATAGATGCTGACTTACAAACTACAATTAAGTATGCAATACATTTAGCTTACAAGAAAAGAAAATTTATTTTTTATAGAGTTTTAATGTTAGATAAAGAGTTATTTTTTTTTTTTTGACCCCAATTGTGTCATTGTAAATGTTTTTTATAGGATACTAAACTTTTAAAACAGTGGCAGTATATATATCATCGTTTCTAGTGCCAATAAAGTACTTTCTAGAGATGATGCTGTTCTATACTTTTTAGAAGATATTATCAAATATTATGAGACTATTTTTACTGATGGTAGGGGAGAGTGGGGCATAGAGGACCACTTAAGGCCAAAAGTCGTCATACTCCTTTATCACTATTGATAAACATTTCACTATGTAAGATACTAGCTACAGCTATGCGGTATCTACTGATGCATATACCTGTACAAAATCTTACTTGGTATTCTATTTTAAAAAGTTTGACTGTATGTATTCGGTCCTCTCTGCCCCATACCTTGGGGCACCGCTGTGTTACTTGTATGTAAAAAAACTAAATCCGAATTTAATGATGATAAAAAAACAGATTTTATTAAAAAACGAACCACAAAATACAATAATAATGGTTTATATCTAAAATAAAACATTAATGCTCATTTTTGACAAAAATAAACGCTAGGTTCTTATCTTAATCACACTTTGCGCATAGTAACTGATCGTCATCTTCTGATGCACCTGCACACATTTGGTGGGCCCATTGAATCCACCATTCGTCAGGTTTGGACTCTAAAAATTTTCCAACACAATATATGCATTTTGGATTAATTTCATCGTCTGATTCGCTATAATCGTCATCCAGCCTCCGTTGTGTTTGAAGTTTTTTTCTCTTTTTTGGTAAACCGTGGCTATTTAGCAGACTTTTTCCTTTTCCAGAAGCCGAGAAGCATTTTCTAATAACCTGCTTACCTTTTTCAGAATTCTTTTTCAGTGATGAATTTCGGCTTCTAGAGAGTCTTTAAACGGCGTTGCTGTTAATTCTTCTGCTGTTTGAGCTTTCCGTTTGGTATTTGGTTTTCGTTTGCACTTTGGCTTGGGTGAAATTGTAGCCAATATTTTTTCAAAATCATCTCCTGATGGATCCTTGGCCGTCGACTGACCTGGTGTTGGTTCAGAAGTGTCCATTTTTCGTGATGTTGGTGGATCTTTGGTAGTCGATGGACCCGGTACTGGTTCAGACGTGTCCATTTTTCGTGAGGTTGAGGGTACTGGTAATATTAGTCCTGATTGAACAGTTTCGTCCACTGGGACCTACTCTAGGTTATTATCGAGGATGTGACTATGCTGAAGCAGTGGTTCTGCATTAAGTTGATCATTCTCTCTATTATCAAGATCTGCTGTCACTTGTGGATTCTCAGTGACCGACGAAGGAAGGAAGTCAGTATCCGAAAATACATCAGGATTTAGCGGACAACTACCTGTTACATAAAAACCCTTGATGGCCTTTTCTAGAGTGGCAACTTTTAAAAATGCTTTGCCAAAAATCTCCTTAACATCATAGATTGATATTCTTTGAGCTGGGTGATTGGAAAGCCATTCTCGCGCATATTGTCCTTTTAACGGTCCCTAAACAGTCAAGCGGCTGCATACGATGGCTTGTATGAAGAAGAAGAGAGATCATCACAATATTCAAACTACGGGCCTTTAAAATGGCATCCAGGTTGCGATGGCTGGAGTGATTATCGATTATCAACAACACTTTTCTATTTTTGGATGGACGTGCGTGTTTGGCAAAGTGTTCTAAATATTTAAGAAAGTGCTCACTATCCATCCATCCGCTACTATTTGCATATCCCACAGTTCCAGCAGGGCAACCCTTCATCAATAATTCAGACATTCTTTTTCAAGGGAAAAGCACAAACGGAGGAATGTAAGAACCTAAAGCTGATATTACACATGTTACTGTAATATTGAAACCCCTTTCTGTGCTGACTATGCGGCCTACTTATTTGCGTCCCATTTGTGCAACAATTATTCGTGGCTTAGGTACGGTATTCATGCCAGTTTCGTCAGCATTATATATTTGGTCAGCTTGAAATTTGTACTTCTTCATCACCGAGGACAACAAATCATAAAATTTAGTAACCTGCACTTTAAAACCAGCCGCTCTCGCAATACTGGTTGGTTCAGGAGCTCTTAATGATAAATTCAAATGCCTTTTTCTAAAATGATATAGCCAGTCCACACCTGCCATTTTCTTTTCTTTGCTAAAGGAATGAGCAATATTCATCTTCTCTGCTACTTAAAAAACAAATTTTCTTATATCAGTGGGCCCCAGACCATAAAATGTTGTTTATAAGTCAAGGACATGTTTAATAATTTATTGTTCTTAAATTTTAGTGAATACTTGTTTAAAGTGATCATTTCGCGGAGGCGTAACATTGTTACTTTTAATACGCCTTAGAAGACACGTTTTCGGGACACCATATTGCTTGACTGCCTTTGTGATTGATAATTCACTCCTGTTTACAGCACTGATGGCAGCTTCAACATCTTGGATAGTTCACTCTGGGACAGGCTTCTTTTTTTTTATACGTACGTACCATCTGAAATAGAAGATATAAGAATTATCTTTAGCGGGGCACGCAGGACCAAGAGGGGACACAGAGGACCAGATGTTGGTCCGCTCTGCCCCGAATACACACTTCAGACGAAGTTATAGGTTATGAAATCTACATGTAGAATTATTGGAAAATATCATGTCCTTATGAGACCTTATTAATGGGAGTTTCAAATGCATGCAACACGTAAACACATCATTACAATTTTAAATTATTTACGAGGCAATAAAAATAAATAAATATTACATCACATACCTTGAAAATCACTCTTTTGGCCACAAAACTGCACGAGTTGTTGATCATAGACTAATAGACTGATAGAAAGATGTGCGGACTTTAATATAGTGTAAAGCCGACCAGGTGGCAGCACGTATAGCAGAAATATAAACAAAGTCCTTTGTGCCCCGCCGGTCCTCTGTGCCCCGCCGGTCCTCTGTGCCCCACTCTCCCCTACTGTTAGCATAAAACTGTGAAAGCTGAAATTAAAGGATGAGGTAATACCATGTACATTCCCAAATTTCCCTTTATACTTGTATTACAACAATAAAAAATCTGTTAACTGTGTTTTATTTTACTCTTAAAACTATATAGGTATTGGTTTAATTCAAAAAAAAAATTGCCACAAAATTGTACCTTATCAAATTTCAGCAACTAAGAAACCTTTTCGAATTTGGTCATGCATACCTAATTTGTATTTTATATAGATAAAATTAAATAATTTATCAATTAAAACATGCAAGACTTATTGTCGAGGTTTTACTCGGATCGAAATACTTAAGGATTCACAGTAGAAAACGTATTTATTAACGTAAATTACAAAAATATAAATATCAAGAAAATGACAAGTTATTTGATAATCTTGACTGACTTTTCTTGAAACTATCACGGCTCGCTTGAACAGCATCCAATGTAGTGCATAGTTAGTAGACTTTCTCCAACACTTCCCCTCGAGTCGTGATTGACATTTAGCATTATCATGTTTGTATTAGACCTAATAGATTAACACAAGTAGTATGCTTTGATCTAGTTAGTCCTTTAGTAAATATATCAGCAGGCATTGAATGAGTTGATAAGTATTTTACTTGAAACTTCCTGCTTCTGATAGCTTCTCTGATGAAATGAAATCTTAAGTCTATATGCTTGTTCCTACTATGAAACATTGAGTTATCCGCAAGCTTAAGAGCACTTTGGTTATCATTGTAGATAACAATATCAGTTAGATTTTTTAGTCCCAGATCATTTAAAAAATTATAAAAATATATTGCTTCTTTTGAGGCTTCACACATTCCAATGTACTCTGCCTCTGTAGAAGACAATGAAACAGTGTTTTGTTTCCTCGAATCCCACGATATTGGACATCCAGATAAAATAAATGAATATCCTGAGAATGATCTGCGGTCATCCAGACAATTTCCCCAATCGGCGTCGACGAAGCCTTTTAAAGATTCTTGATCAGGTCCATATTAAAGCCCAAGGGTCATAGTTCCCTTCAAGTAGCGTAGGACCCGTTTTGCAGCAGTCCAGTGAATTTTACTGTAGCAGTTGCTAAACTGTCCTAAGTAACTTACAGTAAAACTTATATCTGGCCTCGTAGTTGTACTTAAATAAGTTAGAGCACCTACTAATTCTCGGTATGGATATTTTATGTCGTCGTCACAAGGTTGTTCAGTTTTCTTTAATTTTACATTGGAATCAATAGGCGTTGAGACAGGGTTTGAATCCATCATTTCAAAACGTTCAAGTAGTTCTAAAATATAACCTCTCTGATGCATAGTTATATTATTTTCCTTTTTGGAAAATTCTATTCCAAGGCAATAACCCACTTCCCCCAAGTTCTTTACTTCAAAATATCGGGAAAGTCTTTCATAGAGATTATTCATGATATTTGGATTCTTTGAGGCGATCAAAATATCATCTACATAAATTGCAATCAATGTTAATTCTTCCCCTTGATTTAAACGGTATAAACATGGATCAGAGTTCGATGGTTTAGCACCTAGTGTTACTAAAACGTTATTCAACTTGTGATACCAACTTCTTCCTGCTTGACGTAGTCCATACAGGGCCTTCTTTAGGAGACATACTTTGTTACCTTCAAGAAGTTGATTTAGCATTTCTGCCGCCTTTTTGGTTACACTAGTGCTAGAACCCTCTGTATCAATAATTTTTCTTAAAATTGCTATTAACGATTTCGGTGGTTCCATGAAAATCTCTTCCTCAATTTCTCCATTTAGGTAAGCACAGGTAATATCGAATTGTCCAATATTCATCTTGAATCGAGCAGCTAAGGCTATGAGAAGTCTGATTGAACTCAAGCGAGCAACTGGAGCAAAAGTTTGATTGAAATGTACTCCAGGCTGCTGACTAAAGCCTTGTGCCACAAGACGTGCTTTCCTTCTTTCCAGGGTACCATCAGCTTTAAATTTATTACATAAAATCATTCGACAACCTATTATTTGTTGATCATTTGGACGGTCAGTGAGTTGCCATGTATCATTTTTTAAAATAGATTTTATTTCTTCTGCCATGGCTTGCAACCACTCACTAGAATCAGGTCCAGACATAGCTAGTTTCATAGGAATTTCTGAAGTCAAAGCTATTTCTTCACCTAAATTTGATTCCTCTGCCATATTATATAATTTTCGAGGTCTTCCCCTAGATCCTGACCTATCCAGTCTTGGTCTACCTCGTCCCCTTTTACATTTTGTATCCTGATTTGTCCTGTCCTCTTCATTCTCATTTTCCGGTAGATTTTCAACATCTCTACAAGTCTCTAGGATGGAATTTTCTTCATTTTCTTTATTTTCTTCCTCTAAATGTACCACTTCCACGGTTTTAGTTACATTGTCAATTTCATTTGGAATAAAATCTTCAAATTGTTCAAATTTGACTTTAGAAGTTTCGAAAAATGTTACATCTCTGGTTATTTCAATCTTTCGGTCTTCCATATTCCAAATTCTATACCCTTTTGATTGTTCCGAATATCCCAGTAATACGCCTTCCTTACTTCTAGCATCAAGCTTTCCTTTTGCTGGATTTTTATTTAGGCAGAAAACTCGGCAACCAAATTCTTTAAAAAAACTTACATTTGGTTTCTTGCCAGTCCAAACTTCATACGGAGTTTTTCCGTTAAGACTCTTAGTTGGACATCTATTTCTAATATAATTAGCTGTATTTACTACCTCTGCCCAAAAAGAAGATGAAAGGCCGGATTGCATAAGTAGACATCTAGTGGTATCTAATAATGTCCTATTCTTCCGCTCTGCAATGCCGTTTTGTTGTGGGGTATAAGGACATGTTAAACGTCTTTTAATTCCTTTGAGCTTTAACATATCTTCAAATTTCTTGTTGGTATATTCTGTACCGTTGTCGGACTGAAAACATTTAATTTTTGTAGATTTCTGATTTTCTACCAATGATATATAATCCTCAGTTATTCGTTGAACCTCTTTTTTAGAATGAAAAAATCTAACCTCGCACCATCTGGAATGATCATCTATGAACTCAATGAAATATTTAGCCCTTCCAATGGATTCTACCCGCATGGGGCCGCACACATCAGTGTGAATCAAGTCTAAAATATTGCTCTGTCTAATAGACATTTTTGGGAAAGGAGCTTTTGACATCTTGCCTTGGCAGCAAATATCACATTCAAAATTTTCACGATTTTTGAAATTCAGACCAATCATGGAGTTTTTACGATTTGCATCTAGAAGATCCCTAATATTTAAATGTCCTAATCGACGATGCCAAATTTTAAGGCTATCATATGAAGGTTCAGAATTATAGACTGAATTTTTACATTCACGAACATAATATAGTTCTCCAATTCGACCAGCAACCAATTTTACGGTTCCATCAGCACCAATCAGTAACGCTTTGTCCTTTTTAAATAAAACTTCATAGCCATTTAAAGTAATTTTTCCCACTGATAGCAAATTAGTACGCAAATCTGGGACAAGCAAAGCATTGCTTAATGTAAATACTTTTGAATCACCAAAAACGTCAGCTATGAAAGATACGCTACCTTGAGCTACAATTTCTGTTGACTGATTATTCGCCAAATTTAATTTTTCATCATTTAGATAGGAAATAGTTTTAAAACAATCAGTTTCTTTACACAAATGTGCTGACGCCCCACTATCTAAACACCATCTGGTGCTAGGTTCATTCGCACCAGTTTGAAAAACTTCGGTAGCACTTAAACACTCGTTCTCTGCATATTTTGAACAGTTTTGATCAGATTTTTGGGATTTAGCTCGGCATTTCGCAGCTTTATGACCTGGTTTCTTGCATTTGAAACATCGAAACTTTATTTCTTGATTTTTGTTCGTCGATCCTCTTGTATCGCTGCTTGATCCAGGAGAGTCACTCTGCTTCGGAATTTGAAAATTCTTTTTTAATATACAATGCATCCTGGGAAGACGTTCTAGTTTCATTTTTTCGTGCATCACTCTCTTCAATTATTTTAACTCGAAGAATATCCGGAGAAGGTAAATTATCTCGTGATTCTATCGCACATCGAAAATTTTCAAAACTAGATGGTAAACTATACAGAAGCATTATGGATAGCAAGTCTGGATTAATTTCGACTCCCATTTCACATAATTTATCCACAGCGTCGAAAAACCTATTTACATGTTCACGAATATTTTCGCCTTCGTTCATATGTTGTAAAGTAAGCTGCTTTAATAATGTAGCTTTACGGGCAGGCCCCTTAGATTGGTATATACTTTCCAATTTAAGCCATACTTCTTTAGAAGTTCCACAGCCTTTAATTTGCTTCAATTCCGATGGACATATTGATAAAATGATATCAGATCTAGCTTTACTATCATTCTTCATCCAATTCTGAAATTCTTTCTCCGAGACAGGATCACCGGCTTTCAATACTGGTATCGGCGTTTGGCCACTTACGTACACCCAGGCATCATTCTTTATTAACAGTGCCTCCATTTGTATTTTCCAGGTGTCGTAATTATCTTTACTCAGACACTCAATTCTTGATATGTTTGCAGAATTCATTTTTGTAAATCAAATCCTTAGATTCCTTGTTAATACTTAAGCTGCTAGCGCTTCTCAGTTATATACTTCACAATTACGATTTTCTAAGTATCCAGCGTTTTGGGTCCTGGGCCCATAACCTGTCGAGGTTTTACTCGGATCGAAATACTTAAGGATTTACAGTAGAAAACGTATTTATTAACGTAAATTACAAAAATATAAATATCAAGAAAATGACAAGTTATTTGATAATCTTGACTGACTTTTCTTGAAACTATCACGGCTCGCTTGAACAGCATCCAATGTAGTGCATAGTTAGTAGACTTTCTCCAACACTTATTTAGAAATAAATACAACAGTATGTTATGTGCTTTATTTAGCTGTAAACAAATTTATTTTTATTATTTTGACAAAATTATGTATAATTCCCATTAGAGGCCATGTATTTTGAACAACGTATGCAGTACCAGCGCCCATGCGGTTAATTATAGATGCTAAATTAGCATGTTTTTTTTGGGACCGTATTTTGAGTATGCCGATTCGTTTCCTTATCTCTAGCCTTCATAGCCATGTATTAATGTAGAGGTAAACTGGAATAATTTTGTAGTAGGTCTCGTTTTCCAGTCAAAAAACAATTGAAAAACATTGAAAAACATTTTTAGGTCTATACATCAAGTGTGTGGCCGAAAACCAATTATGTTGACAACTCAGAGTTGACAGGATCAATTTTTCATCAATTTTTGGTCCACCTGTATTTCTTCGGCTTGCGTTCTATCCAGTTTCTTGGGTAGAATAACATCTAAATTTGTAAATCAAATAGAGAGAAAGATGTAACAAAACTTAGAAATTTAAAACCAGATCACTAAATGAAATTTTTTTTTTAACCTAAACTTAAAAGTTCCACCCCCTTATCGTCTTTTTTAATTATTGAGATGTCGGAATATTTTTTGTTTGTTTGGAAGCTTGTAATAATTAGTTTTTATTAATATACTCGTATAAATATAATTTTATTGGCACATGAAGATTATAAAATATATAAAAATACAAATAATTGTTAAAAATGAATTGCCAAAATAAAGTCAATTACTCTGATCAAGGCACGGCATGACATGGTGTACACAATAAAACGGCAATTAATTTTTTTATTAAAGAAGGTGAAGTAAGAAAGATGGTTTAGATCCGAAAAACTAAATGCAAATTAGGGGAAATTGGGGATTTTTCATTTTCGGAATATCCAAATCTCCTTATTTATTGTTTTTCAATAACCCCAATTCCTTATTGACAATTTGAATTTCTGGAACATTTTTGGATAATATTCTGATATAATTAATTCGTTTATGGAAGAAAATATGGGAATGCATTACGGGGAGAGTAATTATTATTATTTAAAAAGTATTTGTAAGCTTTAGTGTTAGTATAGTTAGACAGTGACACTCCTGATCCTCAGGAGGAATCCTAGAAAAACAGACTGGTACAAATACAACACCATTTAGCACGTATCCAGACTAAAAAGGGGCCCAGGCACTCACTTTCTCTGGAAAGCGATCTCGAAGGACTAAATGAGGCAATACTTGAGGCATATGAATCAAGCTGCCTCATTCAAACAAATAAAACTAGTAGGGATGCTCCTTGGTGGAACCGTCATCTGTCAAACTTACGATCCGAAGGGCGGAAGCTCTATATTAGGGCCGAGCACAGCGGAGAATGGCATATAGAGCTGAGCTCTTACGTAATCAGCTTGAAAATGGTTTGGAGATGCCTAGAAAAACTCACTTGGGTCCCGGGACATAACGGTGAAAAGGGTAACGAGATTTCAGATAGCCTTGCAAGGAAAGGGACCCAAATACCCTTTGTGGGACCTGAGCCGTTCTGCGGTTTCAGCAGTAATACAATATTAGGAGAGATTAAAAAAGAATTGGGCAGTAGAAAAACCGATAATTGTAACAATATCTTGGGGCTAAGACAGACTAAGATACTTCTAGATGAATATAACCAGAAAAGATCGGAAGCCTCTTTATCTGCATGAGCAAGAACAGGCTACGCATTGTAACAAGGATCCTTACCGTGCACTGCTGACTCAAAGGGCACATTAGTAAACTGAGAGTAGTAGAAGGAGATAGTGAGTGCAGATTCAGTGAGGAGGAGGACGAAACCTCCATTCACATTCTGACCGAATGTGTAGTACTTCAGAATCCAAGGGCACTGTACCTAGGAGCATATCAAATAGAAGAGAAAGATTTATCTATATTAAAGCCACTCCAAATCCTACACTTCCTTGAGAAGATAGGATTGGAAAGGCCGTTATAGGCATCGAGATAATTTCTTGCTGCATTAGCGACATAAGGGGGCACAATAGATCTTTGTCCCATTCCCAACATAACAACATAACGTAAGCTTTAGTGTTCCCATTGAGACCGATCCAAACATTACCAATGGCATGTACATCCCATTTTTATTATTGGTAAACCGCTTAAAATTCCACTCCTTATCGTCGTTAATAATTGAGAAATCGAATTTTTTCTTTTTTGTTTTGTTTTGTTTTGTTTAAGAGCTGTACAAGTACAAGTACTTAGTATTCAATTAGACTGTGTTTGTTTATTTCTGCTTTTGCTAAAGTGATAGAAAATCGTAACTTATTTATATTTTATACCCAAATGGAGTTAAGGGAAAACTAAATGACAGTTTAACTGAAAATATTTTTACTAAAAAATAGAAGTTTCCATTAAAAAAAATAATAATTTCGTCACAGAATAATTGAGTCTATTAGTAGAAACTAATTATTTCAAGGAGGTTGATTTTTATATGAGATTAAATTTATGTGGGATTCATTTTATGTGGGATTGTTCTGTAGGGATTGAATTTATGTGGGATTGTTGTGTGTGGGGGGGGGATTGAATTTATGTGGGATTCAATTTATGTGGGATGAATTTATGTAAGATTGAATTTATGTGGAATTTAATATATGTGGGTTTAATTTTATGTGAGATTGTTTTTTGTGTGGGATTGATTTTGATAAAAATAATTTTATGTGGAATAGCTTTTGTGTAGGTATCATTGTCTTAGTACACTAATATTATATTGTGTTCTCATACCACGAATGTGACTTTTAAAGGAAGCTACTGACCCGAATAATTCTAATATAAATTCGGAACACGAAAAATTGTCGCCAAACCCGGAGTATCCTGGTAAAAAAAAAACGATGTTGATAACTCTACCCCTAAATAAATATTATACCTGGTTAACAGATGGTGTTATTCCATGGCAATGAGCCAGCAATTGTTGCAAATGACGAACTGTATTACCGCATACGCCTATTTGCCTAATTATCTTTTTTTTCACAGCATGAACCATTATTTTCCAACTAGAGTTTCTCAAAATGAAGTTTTCCCTATCATCGGGACTAACTTCTATGGTACCAGGCCAATTTATGAGATAAAGATCTATGTAACCGCAATTTAAATCTTTCAAAGATTTGGCTATTGCTTTACTGGTATTTTCACCAATATCTTTAGGATCTACAAAAATTGATAAGTATAATGTTTTGATATTAAAAAAAAATCAATTCAAATACGAATAGAATAAACTTACGAGGTTTGGTGGTTATGAATATATCTTTTCTTGTTAAATTAAATTTTGGAAGAAGTTTTTCTAAGGCGTATCCAATGTTCTTTTCGTTTTCGTATATTGCTGCTGTATCTGTTTGAATTGAAATAAATATACTATAGGTACCATTCAGATAGAATAAAGTAGAGACGACATAAACACTATTTTGCAGTATGACAGATGGACGCACTTCGAGTGATGGAAAAGTGTAGTGAAAATATTTATTTGAAGTCAATAATTTTATATTTGAAGACTGACGAAATAAAAGTGATTATTATATCATTTAAATGAAGCTATTTAAAAAAAAATGGCATTTATTCTCACCAAAACTGACTAGCTCCACTATCTCGAGTTTGATGTAAAAGTGAAATGTAAAGATGCGGACACTTTAGCATCGTCTAGCACAGCCATACTCAACCTGCGGTTCTCCAATCTTTTTTTGCAACCAGAAATACTATTAAGAAGGTGCTTTTTATAACAATTGATTTCGGTTTTATAAATCTTTAGCGAAATACGCGAAAATATTAATCGGTCACTGTGCTAAATATCACGCTAATTTTTAAATAAACGTTTGGATCGTGGCGATACCGCAAAAACAAAATGACTCCACTTTTGGCATTTTCGAGTTAACTACACTTTTCTCTCCAAAATAGTTCAAATAATATACGGCATTAACAAGACTAGAGGAACGAAGTCTATATTCATGATAAACATATGGCCAATAAAAATTAACTCCATATTAATACATTAACAATATGCACAAACAAGATTAGTGACATTTATATTGAAATATTTATAACATTATGTTCAATTACTAATAGTGTGTCTAACAAAACCAGATAATAAGAGACATATAACTTATTTACAAGATAAACATTTTGCCCAAGCCATTTGTTTTGTTTTGCCTAGAGCCATCTCTGGCTTTTCTCGATTGTACCGAAATCGACAAGGTGATTACGTCACCCTTTCTTTCCACGATACAGCTAACCTTCAAAAACCATGGATGACTGAAAATGTGAAAAAAATACTTACAAAAAAGTGCAAAAAGAAAGATTTAGGTACTAAAACTTTGCAAATCAAGCGCTACACCTGATGAATTTCACCATTATTATCACAATCTACCTGTATCCAATAATGTTAAAGACACGGTACCTAAATCTTTTATTGAAGATAGTGAGACATACATTGAATATTATGACATTTTTGTAGACTATAGCCATATTCGAGCAGTCGACTGGTTTAAATATATTTCAGGTTATTTGAAAACGGTTTGAACTATTCCCATTCGAGTGACCAAACAATGACGTCACGTTAAATTAGGTTTAAACCAGCTGCATCTGTTTTTGAAACGTTTCATTAAGAACGGTTCGAGAATATAGAAATGTCATTAATGTAAAATTGATAAGAAACATCATAGAGAATAGCACAGACAATAAAAGTCATGATAAAAAAGATTATTTACATTATGGTCATAACAAAAAATAGAAAATGCATAATTATGACGGTTTATAATTTTTAAAAATTTTTTAAAACTTGACCTAGTAATTGTAAATAACTCGCTAAAGTCGGATTCTTAATATAACGATCCATTTTTAAACTCTAGTAATATTACATGAGGTTTTCTTTGTGTGGCAAAAATTATCTGTTGCTAGAGATTTACAAACTCACAAATTGTTAACAGTGACATCATTGTTTTAAAATCATTTATTTGAGCGCTTTCAAAATTTATGACGTAGTATTAAAACTGGTTCTAAAAGTTGAACATATTTTTAAACCAAAGAGACCGCTCGAATATGGCTTATGAAGACTAGAGAGAAGGAAGCGAATCGACAATGAACAAATTTCAAATTTCCGTCCTTCTTTTTATAAAGTTTGTCAAATTGACTGTAGTTGACTGGTCGAACGTTAGGTACGTCAATGTGTAATAATGTGTTTTTTAAATAATTGGTGAAAGTAATAAATCAATCAGTCTTTTTAAAGATCTGTAAGTAAATATGATATTTATTATAAACTAGTCACAACCCGTAGTTTGTTTTATTACAGATCCTGACTTACAAAACAGTAA
The DNA here is from genome assembly GCA_927349885.1 of Psylliodes chrysocephalus. Lineage (NCBI taxonomy): Eukaryota > Metazoa > Arthropoda > Insecta > Coleoptera > Chrysomelidae > Psylliodes > Psylliodes chrysocephalus. The sequence goes on along the minus strand of OV651815.1, from coordinate 43,586,989 downwards.
TTACATATTAAATTTAACTTATTAGAAAAGAAAATTTGTTTTTTTCAGAGTTTTAATGTTAGATGAAGAGTTACTACTGTTATTTTTTTGTTGAACCATAATATTGTCATCGTAAATGATTTTTATAGAATCCTAAGCGTTTAGAACAGTGGCAGCATTTCATTTATAGAGCTGATAAAGGACTTTCTAGAGATAATGCTGTTTGCGAGCTACACTTTTCAGAAGAAATTTCCAAATATTATGAGACTCTATTTACTGATAGTACTGCAATGGGAAAGGCCAAAATTAAAGGCTAAGATAATACCATGTACATTCCCAAATCTCCCTGTATGTTTAAATTATAATATAAAAAAATCTGTTAACTGTGTTTTTCTTCTTAACACTATATTTATATATAATTCAAAAAACTTTAGCAACAAAATTGTAGATACTTAACAAATTTCACCATTTAACAAATCTTTTCTAATTTGGTCATACCTACCTAATTTGCATTTTATATAGATTAAATTAAATAATTTATCAATTAATACATGCAAGACTTACTTTAATTACAACAATATTGCTTTATTTAGCAATACACAAGTTTATTTTTATTATTTTCACAAAATTATGTAAAATTCCTATAAGAAGCCATGTATTTTTAACGTATCTAACAAACATCAGCGCCCCGATTCGCCTCCTTATCTCTAGTCTTCATAATGTAGACGGCTAAAATAAGCTAGGTGTTCTTTTTGTTACCAATCGATGGATTCTTACTTTATTTATTTATTTATTGTGAAGACTAAGTATGTTTTGAATACCTTTTTTCATTGGAGTTATTGTTAATTAAACAGTTTGATCCTTTTACTGATTTTATATTCAATTTTGGCCTTTTGAACAGCGTTATCTCGAAACTCTAAAAAATGTGAGTTATCTTGTTTTTACAGTAACCCTACGCGAGTTTCATGTTTTATTTATTAGAGGTCCCCACTTACTAATTTTAAATGAATGGCATAAAAAACCGGTCATCATCCAAAAATATTGCGATCCGTGTAAAATAGCAAACATAAGAATGTGGCCCGATGGAAAAAAAGGTTGAGTATGGCTGGTCTAGCATCTACTCTTTATTCTATCCTCTCAATGATAGGTACTCAAGACGAAAAAGAAGTCACCTTTAAAAAATATAGTTTTCTCTCATTTAAGAAAAAAAGAGTTCTTATATTATTTTAAGTAGGTAGTGTATTCTTAATCAGTGAAGTAAGAAATTAAAAATAATTAAAATTACCAATAAGGCGGTATCCCATTTGCAATGCGTCATTCAAAGTTCGTAAAGTAATATCGGGGCCATTTATACCAGCCGTTCCTACTAACATTTCAAATATTGACAAACATAGTTTTAATTTTTATATTATTACTTACATCCTATCATAGGTATTCTTGCTCCAGTATTAAGCGTGAAGTACAGATCGGGTGCTAACATTTTAATTTATATTATAATTTAACTAATTTCAAATAGGTACTACTCGTCACATACTTTGATTAAAATCAAAGTATGTGGCTATGGTACTACTTTTTAAAATTATACAAACATGTTAAAATGTAACCTATAAAATGACAACTGAATTTGAAATTTTAGTAGTTATTAGGCGATTTTAAATCAGATACTAGGTCTTGAATATGATTGACTACACTGATATAAATCAAAAACAATGACGTCATATTGAATATAGTCTTGAAATAGTCAAGTTTAATGACTACAGTAAAAACGTGGTCATCACGGTATGAAATGTCAAAAATGAAATGACAAATGTAAAACTTTTACTTTTTAATTATTAAATTATTGTTTGGTTGTCTTAAGCCTTGGTTTCTTTGAACACTCCGTCGCGGTGAGCGGACAGTCCGTCGACCGCTGAGGACAGCAATTTTCGCCCGAGGTGGTTTGTTAAAAAATATAGAAAATGATACTTTCTCTATGTCTGTACGTGCTGTTTATGTATTATGAATGTAAACGAAAGGTACTAAAATGGATGCAAATAAATTGTTTGCGTTACTATTGTTGGAAGAGGAAGAACAAGAGGAACTGGCAATTGCAACCGTCAAAGTTTCCAATAAGCCAGTGGATGAGTTGTTTTTGTGTCGCGATACAGAAGGTGCCTTTAATATAACTGTGCAGCGGAGGCTTTTTGGAAATTAAATCAAATTTAGGGAGTATTTTAGACTTTCTACATATCTTTTTGAATTCGTGTTGAGTTTTATAAAGGACATAATTTCCAAGAAACCTAAAAATAAAGTCATGATGTCATCTGTATGTGTGAATTTGTCACTAATTGTTTTAAAATTACTAACAATATAGTCTCCGCACACGCCGACGATTCCGCTGATATCAAACTCAACAGATATCAACCGACTCTTCGCGACAAATCAGCGGCATGATGCCGTCCTGCTCAGCTAAGCGGATTCAAGAAAACCATTCCCATTTAAATACTCTGGTTGGATAAAATCGTCAAAACGCGACGGTTGACGTCCGCTCACCGCGACGAAGTGTTCAAAGAAACCAAGGCTTTATTTGTAAAATCGAAAGAACGGCTGAGTATAGGGTTGCCAGATTTACGAAAGGGAAAAGTGGGACAACGATGACGACAAAAATCAGGTTAAAAAAAACAGGTATTTTTATAAAATAAGATCCTTTGTGGAGATCTAAAAAAAAGGTCTTCCTTCCGTTTATATTTTTATAAACTAAGTCCTTTTTCTGAGGAGATTCTCAAAAAAAAGGTCAAAAATTTCTTTATATAAAACTTTGGATTTAAAAAGCGTAGCATCTAGTTAAAATGTGGGGCATTTTCGTACTTTGGCGTAACGCGTGCCAACAATTTCGCCTAAACCGAGCCGTCTGGCAACCCTAGCTGAGTACCTAGATATGGACGCAATTAAAGGTTTTTGTAAATGAAAAGCCAATTTATTTTTGAAGATTTATTGATGAACATGGCAAAAGGTTTCATAAAATTTCAGAGGCTAAAGAAACTACAACACCAATTAGCAACTACAACACCAATTTTCTCTTCATCCGTGATCAGTACACAAAACAAATATTTATTAAAAGACTTCAAAAAAAGAGGAGGTTCTCAATTCGTCGTAATATATCTTTTTGTGGGAAAAAATGCAGTTTAGAGTGAATCCACATTTTAACAAAAAAAACATGTTTTTCATAAGTAAACAAGCCTTCCAAACACAAAAATGAAAAAAAATCTCAGCGGTCTCATGAAATTTACCCCCTCCCCCAAAAATTTTTATTTTCCATATTTGCAAAATAAAACATCACCAATAAAAAAATGATGTGTTTATTCATCAGAAAATATAAAAATAAGGATAAATCCGCCATCGGTCGAATGGGCTCTTTTTAAGGCTATTTTAGACCCTCTGAAACACATTTCAAAATATTTTTGTTGCCCTAGAAACGCCCAAAAATATGTTTTTTATATATCACATTTTGATCAATTTCTTGCTAAAGAATATGCTAAATTAAAAGAAACTGAATTAATTTATCTAACCTATACGGCCTGGAGACATTAGGGTTACCTCGCAAAAAAAATTACACATAAAATGAGAAAAACCTAACTAATTTACCTAACCTGTGAGACCAGGGGCCATCGCAGGTTGTTTCTTCAAAAAATATATATATAAAATAGGAAAACTTTAAAAAACACTAATTTACCTAACCTGTAGGTTTTAGAGCCATTGCAGGTTATTTAGCAAAAATTATACATAAACCTAACTAATTTACCTAACCTGTGCGGCCTGGAACGATCGCGGATTGTTTCGTAAAAAAAGTATACAAAAAATGCGAAAAATTAAAAACTCAATTAATACGGCCTGGAGACATCGGAGTTACTCTTGTTTATGTGTCCATTGCATCTCCATGTCATTATAATAAATTTAACAATCTCAGTAAACTAGTACACAAACGTCACCTGATTGACCATTACAAGTGAAAAAGTGAACATTTTAAAAGCGATTAAATTTATTTAAATTAGTGACCGCCAAGAGTGTTTTTTATTTTTATGCTTCAAATGACATACTTTCACATAAACTGAAAATTTTAGTAATACGCGGATTCACTCTAAACTGCATTTTTACCTTTTTGTGTATGTTCAGCGATAATTCTTTAACACGGTGTCTGATTTTAATGATTCTTTTTTTTGTTACAGGGGTGGTTCCATATCAATTTGGTCAAAATCTAATAATTGAGTCCATTAGAAAATCCTCAAATTCTTCATTTTTTATGTATAATTAGTGGTAATTCTTTACAACCTTGTCCGATTTCTATGATTCTTTTTTTGTTAGTAAAGGGGTAACTCAGAGGCGGTCCCCTATAAATTTGGTCAAGATGTGGTGATGGCATCTGCACGATTTTGAAGTCGGTTTTTTAAAATTACTTTTATAACTTGTTTATCCTTACAAATTCAAAACCAAATCCTAACTACAATACATAATACACGATATTTGACAATGTCATGCGCATTGTCAAGTTAGTGTCAATATAAACCAAACCTTTTTAAATCAGATTTAGGGGTCTATTCACTGATCTGTATTATTTTACTGGATAGGATATAGCCCCCTAAAAAACGTTCCGAAAAATTGGCCGATTTGGGCAAAAAATATGGCGGACCGGATGTTATTTAACATAACCTCTATTTTTATTTGTCATCACATTTGTCATTTAATTGTGTCAAAAAATTACGATGACACGTTTTTTTTATTTATTTAGGTAGTATCGGATAGCATTATTATGATATAAACAATAAACGTTCATTCGTGAAGACACAATATGCTTCACGTTTCCATTTTTATATTTTCGTTCATAAAAAAATCAAATTATAGGTGAATTGTCCCGAAGGACATTGCCCGCAGAAGGAATAGAAGAAGAATAAGAAGAAAAACTAATCAAATTATACGTTAGGTATGTCAAATTATCCCAAAATTCAGTTCTGTGATCCCACCACTGATCTGTATTATTTTAGATCCCACCATAATTTGCCCAAATCGGCCAGCAGTGTTGCACTTCCGGTCTCCTTGGTGGAACGGATTTTTAGTGTATTAAATATAGCCTATATCCTATCCAGTAAAATAATACAGATCAGTGGGTCTATTCTGTAACAATTCCTTTATATTTAACGACCTTTAAAAATATTTTCTTCTTTACTTCTGTCATTACTTAAACGGATCTTTAAAATACATTAGAGGACTATCTTAAAGAAATCCGTTTAAATAATGACAGAAGTAAATTAACGAATACGAACATATTTTTATAGGCCGCCAACATTTTTAAAGGCCGTTAAATATAAAGGAATTGTTACAGAATAGACCCCATAATCAGATATAGATCAGTATATAACATCGTTATAACGACGTAAGCACCTTAACCACACTTGACTTGGTCACATTTCTAGTAACTGATTAATAGTTTTGTACATTACGACAAGATTGAGATGACAAGTGATCTGTTAACTGAGATGTAAGGAGATAATTCCTCGCATTTTTACACTTGCCACTGCGCATGGTTCGTGGATAATACGGTAGCCTCATCACGGTTGCTAAGGACGCAGTGACGTCACGGAAAGAAAAAGTGAGTTAACAGAAAATATTTTACTTGGTGTCGTACTTCGTGTCGTACATTAGTTTTTTAAAAAATCTAATTTTATTGTTATTTAGTGGTGTTTATATTTTTATTTTTAAACTTTGTTCTGGTGTTAGAGTTTTTATAATATCGGTAGTGTGATTTTTTAAAAGACAAGCTACAAAACAGCAAGGAAAAATCATGTAATGATTTCCATCAAATTTCAAATGAATTACTTTTTATTTGAATTATAAAGAGAAATATTATTGTGTGAATAGTTTATTTTAAACATTCTGGATCAGGGTACGGCCTAAGAGCTGAATTCGGATCACACTTTGTTTAAATCCCGAAATATTTTGAAATGTTGGTAAGCCTGTAGCTAGCCGTAGCGTTGCTGTTGCCTGCCAAAAGTTCCAAATAATTTTTAATTTTAACTGACAAAAATCCTTAGAAGTAATAAAGGGACCAAGCCTAAACTGAAATTAAAGGCTTATGGTAAGATTTTCGAGTATTATTCTGAAAATATCATTCACTATTATTATATTAATTGCAGCTCTGTCCACCCTACATTTAAAAGCAGACGACATGATTTCTTACAAGCATTAAACACAACAAAAAGCAAGAAAAGTCAAAGGGCTTTACTAAAAGAACCTACATTATTGAAAAAAGGTTTTCTACAGAAACTTTTTAGTAAAAAGTAGTTACAAACATTTTATAGAAGAAAACAAGAACCCGTTGGACTTCAGAAGAAACATAACATGTATATTTATATCAGTATCATGCCAGTTATCCCAAACACTTGTTTAAAATTAATGTAAAAGAAGATGAAAATTGCGACTTTTGTGAAACAACCGGAGACCTTAATCACGTTTTCTTAGAATGCAAGAAATACTCAGTACATTCGAACACACTTTATATAAATCTTATAAAAAATAACATTCCATCCCCCTTAAATATTGAAACAGCTTTAACACATTTTTCTGATGATATTATCAACTGCCTCTTACAATTTCTGAAAGACACCAAGATTCGTCTATAATTGGAATCTTAATCTTGTTTCCTCTGTATTTTACCTATTTGTTTGCCCTCTTACCGAGGCCTAATTTTGTTTGTCTATTAAAAAAAAAAAACGTCCTGATGGGTCCCTGGACGAGAAGCGAGTGTCCCCGTCCTATATTGTTTATTGTTTTTCTTCTTCTTACACCTCTTGCTGTTAGGAAATATTTTTGGATAGTTCTAATTATGGACGAATCTGTGTCTGGCTGAATGACAATGTGCCTATGCCAAAAAAAAAATATCAGAAATAAAAAATATATTTTTTCAGTTTCTAGGATGTATGAACAGTATTATCCCAACAAACATTTTGTGTAGGGGAATTAAAGGCCCAATAACTGTCACCCTCCAATTACATTGAAGGCCATCTGATTTTTTAATTAAAAGGTGTTTGGTCCCAAACTCTTTGGCCCCAAATATTTAGTTTTAGTTGATATTTATTGTATTTCCTTACGGTTTACTAGGTTACACTTTCTTTATATAAAAAAAAAGATAGTAGAAAATAGATTTCACAGAAAAGTCATTGAAACATCACGTCGAATTTAAAGTAATTTCACGCATTCCATTGCATTTTTAAACAATTTATTCAAACTTTTAAGATCTGTAGATTTGTTCACGTTTGTAAATATATGTTTGGAAGAAATCCTGGTCCTTCGTTTTTTCATAAAGCAATACCTAAGTCTACCTGTGCTACAGTCGCTAAATCCCAAGTGTGCGAGGAAAGGCGAGTGATACCCGTTCAAAAGGCCGACATATATAAGTCACTACGGCCGATAGTCAGGCCGAAGTCACTTTGCCATCAAAACCAATTAATGGGCCTTCATTTCCCCTTTAATGTCTAGAAATAAATATATTGCAACTAATCCAATGGCCTATTGATGGGAAATTGTTGGCCTTTTACCATATTAATAAAGGACATGACATGTGTCAGGCACATGTTTAGAACAGGATAATTGGTAGTGCCTCTTTGACCAGTAGTACCGTTTGAATTATAAATTCTATACAAAAACAGAAATGATTTCAATATAGAATATTGTAGACATTTTATTTAATCCAGCTATACAATATAATAACAGAGACAACTTAATAACACAGAAAAAAGGATCTTCTTCAAAAAAATTATTAATAGAATTTTCTAAATTAACATGGAAAAGTAAAACATTACAATGAATACTGAATAGTGAATAGTGAATGCCTGAGTATGTAACAAGCGATCATATATGTCTCCATCTATGAACGCTAGACGGAGCCCTCCTGGACTGTTGGAGTTGGGTCTGCACCAGGGGCTGGTAACTCAAATAGAAAAACATGAGGACGGTAATTTAGTACCACTCCAATTAACGGGATGGCGCTCGTATCGAAATGTTGTGTTAGTTGTCAGCTTATCAACAAAATTTCAAACTGGGAAAAATTAAAATGGCTGTTGCATTTGAAGGTGTATTGGATTTTGATTTATCTAGATTTAGTGTTCAACACCTTCCAATTTTAAGCATGTTTTCAAGAGATGGGAACGTGGATTTCAGCAACGAACAATAAAGCACTCCCAGATATTGGTGCCGTGATGCAAGATGCAATTTATACCACGTATTAAATATGCGGTCGTCATATTAAGGATAACCAAACAATTTGTAATAAGTGTCTTAAGAAAAATGCATCATGTACTGGCATCAATGGTAAGTAATATTTACAAACTTGTTTTTGATTCAGTGTTAAAATAATTGGTTTGTTATTTAAATTTCTTTTTGTTTTCAGATTTTAAATGATCATTGTTGTAAAGAAAATGTTGGCCCTTCAAAATACCCTGTAGATCGATGAAATATTTGAGCCTTAGCCATCAATATCAAAATTTAATGCAATGCCATTGACATCAAACAAGAAAACACCCCAAAATATTCAAAGGTCCAAACGTGTGTACGTTTAATTTAAGCTCGAAAGTTAAATTCATTTATCACAGTACAAATAAATCAATAAAACAATATCGGATGAAGAAATGTTCCTCAACTTAACTAGTCGACTCAATAAGCATATGGCAAATTTTATCCACCCTCAAATTCGCCTTGATAGTAAGACACCAAAAGGATGATGCTTCAACTTCAATTTTTTCAAACTTATTGCCCCTCCAAGTCGCAAAACTTTTATATTGGTCTTGAGCACTTATATATGTCGATTTTGTTACAGAAAACATTTTTGATAGGTTTGTTTTATAAATATTTAATTATTTAAATGGTATAAATGCATATTTGTTTGAGCATTTCCATGTTTAAATAGACAAATTATGTGATGCGGCGTTAATTTACTGTAATAAAAAAAAATAAAATAAATTGCATTTTATTTCAAGTTTGAAATTAATACAAAAATATAATGAAGAAAATCAAACAAAAAAAAATAAATTGGCAAAATATTTGACTAGTTTCAAATCGCAAAACCGTCAATATGGTTGTTTTAAGATTTGAAACTAGTCAAATATTTTGCCATTTTATTTTTTTTTTTTGTTTGATTTTCTTCATTATATTTTTGCGCGACTAGCAGAAAGTTAAATTTCAAAAAGCCCGCGCTAAGCGGCCATATTGAATTTTAGTACCACTCCAATTTGATAGATGGCAGCACATCGACTCAGAATATTACCATTGAGTTTCCCATCTATTCACTTTACCTAATCTATGGTCTGCACTTAAAAGCCTTTTGACTTTTACAATGCTTTTACCCAATACAGTTACTTAACCTTCGTAAGGCCATCATCAAGGAACATAATTCTGGGCCACTATCGAAAGGCAAACAGTAGGCTTTTATCTATTAATCGTCGCATTCATTTTCCTTTCAATTACAGCAGAAGGCCAACAATATCCCGGCAATTTATTGTTTGTTGGGATACACTTAAAAAAAAACAATAAAACAACAACAACCCAGTTTTATTACAATAATCTATAAATATAGGTACCAAATTAGAATAAAACAGTTTTATCTATTGTGTTTATTGTAAAGAATTATTTAGAGGGTTTCTAAATAATTCTTGAAATAAGGTTTTTCTTAGATCAAGTTTAATAATTTATGTATTATGTCAATTCTTATCACCCCATGCTTATCACCCATCAACCTAATCCATTTCCCTGGAGACCGCTACAAGACATCCTCTTACAGGATGATCTATTACAATACCCCCTCCTTCAGAAAATCATCACTTCTGTGATGATATAGTCTTAGGTTTGATACATGGGCAACTTCTTCCTTTTGACTATTTTCTTAGTGGACATATGTATTTTGTACCTATTACGCTAAATGGTCCCTTTACAACAATTTTTTTTTCTATTTTCTGACTTCTTACTAAGATAAAATCGTTCACTTTCACGTTTGGGAGAAGCATTTTTCTATTTTTATTTGCTTGCTTCTGAATGTTTTATATATATTTCAACTGTTCTTCCAAAGATTTAGGAAATTCTTTTAGGGGCCCTTTTATATTAAATTTTTTGTTAGCATTTAAAAGTGCACTCTTTCCAAACAATTTGTAATTAGGTGAACATCCCAAGAACTCATTATGGGAATAATTATGGTGTCACACGGCATTTTCAAGGCATATTTTTAACCACCCCTAAATTTCTTATAACATTGCATGTACGTTTTTATTTCTCTAAGAGTTCGTTCGGCTAATCCATTTCCTGCCGGATGGTAACGAGAAGTGTGGATAACCTTTCCAAACGAACGCTTACTTATCTTATAATGTTTTGTTATAACCATCATGACCTCCAGAATCAGAATCATCATGGTAAGATTGTAAAATTTATTTTCTTGATTCCAGCAGAATTCTATAATGTTTTACTGTTTTTATAAGCGCAAGGCACTCTTTTTTTGTGACAGAATAATTTTGTTCATGTTTATTAAAGGTATAGGAATAGTATGAAATTACTCTAAGTTGTTTATTCTTCACCTGTTCCTCATCTCTTTGGCATAAAATAGCTCCACAACCAAAATAAGAAGTGTCGGTACTAAGCTCAAATTTTAACCTAGAATTCTTAAAATAGGTGTTATTAATTCTATGAATGTTTTAAAAGATTTTTCACATAAATTTTTTCAAAATAAATTTATTATTTTTACATTCTAATTTGTCAAGTGGTCATACGATATTCGCATAGTCTTTTATAAAATGCCTAAAATAGTTTGTTAATCGAGTGAAGCACTGTAGGGATTTTAGATCATACGGTTTCTTTCATATTTTTTACCTTTTCAATGGATTCATTTTTCATTTTCTTGATATCACCATCAATTTTCTTACCTAGAAATACAATTTTGGAAACACAAAATTTACATTTTGTTAGATTTATTTTAAAGTTGTTTGTTAAGTTGGTACATAACTTCTGTCGAAAGCTTAGCACACTCGTTGTAAGTATATCCTCCACACATAATGTCATCGATAAAAACTACTACATTCTTATCAAGTAGTTCACCTAAAGCTTCCTGCATTATTCTTTGAAAATGTGCACTAGAGTTTTTCCATCCAAAGGAAAGCCTTGTAAATTCATAATGCCCATTTTTTGTCACAAACGCCGTATATTTCTGTATTATTTTCGATATACTTATATTCCAAAACCCATCCATCGGATCAAATTTTGAGAAAAATTTACATCCACTAAATTTTTGAATGATATTATCTCCGATTGGAAAAAAAAATGGATCTAATTCAGTTTCCTCATTAATTTTTCGATAATCAATACATAACCGAAAGTTCCCATCAGATTTTGTGTTTAAAGCACACGGTGAAGCAAAAGGAGATATTGACTTCGTAGTTATTTTATTTTTAAGTAACTCATTAACCTTATTTTTTATCCATATTCTTTTGTTTTCGGAATATTGATAGGGTTTCAGCTTAACAATTTTTGCGTTTTCTTTTACATTAAAATCTATTTCAAAGTTTGACGGTTTTGAAGCGTTATATTTTAGTAAATTTTGAACATTTTTGGATGTTTTCTGTAAATCCATTTCTTTTTCTAAGTTCCAATTTAATTTAAATATTTTCATTTTATTTAGTAAATGACGTCCTAAAAGTATACCAAAATTTAAATCTTTTACTACTGCGGTCATAAAAGTTACGAGCGGTTTATTGATTTCAATAGTTACTTCAGTTCTGAAAAACATTTGGTTATTTCAGCTAAGCTCTTTATGCAAATAGACGCTTCATGAACAGGAAATTTATTTTTATTTACTAATTCTTCATCAATCAGTTTAATATCCGATCCAGTATCAAAGAGTACTTTTACTTTTTGACCATTTAAAAGTAAATACTCAAAATTATCTCCATTTGTCAGAGAATAACTAGAACAAATTTCAATAATATTTATTTGGTCTTCTGGTTTAATATTGCATTCAACATTACTAGCATTAAACACATTTTTAGTTTCACATCTAATGTCTTTCTTATTACTGCTTAATGCTAGCCTTGCATTTGAGAATCTCTTCTTGGCCACTGTCTATCAGGATATTCACCAACCATTAAGGATTTTAGTAGTTGGAGAAGTTCGTCATTGGAATTAATGATTTTGCCTCTAAACTGTTTCTGAACACCAATGGGAAGACCCAGAATTATCATTGCCACTAACGAAAGTTCAGAAATATTAGTATTTGTCCATTTTATTAAATTTTGTTTCTCGTAAAAGTATTCTAGGATATTACCATTATAATATTTATAATTCACAGCTTTTTCCCATTTTAAAACAATTTTTTCATCAAATATATTGATAAAACTCAGTTTCTAATTTTCCCATTTATATTGATTTAGTATACTATCTTGGATTCTATCTTCGTACCACCTTAAAGCAAAGCCTTTTACGAGTAACTGATTTCTTAGATTAAAATTTTTATCATTATCCGTAATCCATTTATGAGCTGAACATATATATTCATACGAACTTAGCCAAGAAGAAGGATTCTCACCTTGCCCTTCGTATTGAGAAATTTATATAGTATCCATTTTAGTTAAAGTGGCAAACATCATCCATTTTGACATTAGTTGATCCTATGAAGACTAGAGAGAAGGAGGCGACTCGGCAATGGTCAAATTTCAAATTTCCGTCCTTCTTTTTATAAAGTTCGCGAAATTGACTATAGTTGGCATGTCTAATAACAGCGCAGTCAATTTTCTATATAAGTCAATGTAATATAAAGCGATTAAAAAAAAAAAGAATCAAAATAATGTGAAAATAGTACCTGAGTACAAGTAACATGAGTGACAAAAAACATCAAAGCAAGATTTACGTCGTTTCAGATTGTAAGTAAAATAATGTATTCATGTCTAAATATAATATTTATTGTAAACTAGTCACAATATATATCTTACGGTGTAATTTATTTTATTATAAGTTTCTATATATAATATAAAATTTTAGAGTTATAGATGCTGACTTACAAACAACAATAATTATGCATTAAATTTAACTTAGTAGAAAAGAAAATTTATTTTTTATAGAGTTTTAATGTTAGATTAAGAGTTGCTACTGTTATTTTTTTTAGTCCCCTATTGTGTCATTGTAAATGTTTTTTATAGGATACTAAACGTTTAGAATAGTGGCAGCATATATATCGTTCCTAGTGACGATAAAGCACTTTCTAGAGATGGTGCTGTTCTATACTTTTTAGAAGATATTATCAAATATTATGAGACTATTTTTACTGATGGTACTGTTAGCAAAATAAAAAGGGGAAAGCTGAAATTAAAGGATGAGGTAATACCATGTACATTCCCAAATCTCCCTTTATACTTGTATTACAACAATAAAAAATATGTTAACTGTGTTTTATTTTACTCTTAAAACTATATATTGGTTCAATTCAATATAAAATTTGCCACAAAATTGTACTTATCAAATTTCAGCAATTAAGAAACCTTTTCGAATTTGGTCATACATACCTAATTTGTATTTTATATAGATAAAATTCAATAATTTATCAATTAAAACATGCAAGACTTATTTAGAAATAAATACAACAGTATGTTCTGTGCTTTATTTAGCTGTAAAGAAGTTTATTTTTATTATTTTGACAAAATTATGTATAATTCCCATAAGCAGCCATGTATTTTGAATAACGTATGCAGTACCAGCGCTCATGCGGTTAATTATAGAAGCTTAATTACAATGCGTTTTTTGGGACCGTATTTTGAGTATGCCGATTCGTCTTCTTATCTCTCCAACTCTTTTTTTTCCAAAAACAGTCTTGTCTTCGGTACCTTCATCTCCTTTACCATAGTCAATTTGGATAATTGGTTCGTTTTGCTCTGACTGTGCCATATTGTAGAGAATTATTTAGAGGGTTTCTAAATAATTCTTGAAATAAGGTTTTTCTTTGATCAAGTTTAATAATTTATTTATTGTGACAATTCTTATCACCCATCAACCTAATCCATTTCCCTGGAGACCGCTACAAGATATCCTCTTACAGGATGATCTATTACATTTATATACATATAATACACAGAGGAGATATTACATTATACTTGGAGTAGGTACTTAAATAAATCATCCAAGACCATATCTCAGATTTATTTTAGCAGCGCACTTTTGTAAAGTTGAAATCCCCAGCAAGGGATACTTTAGAACAGAGGTTCTCAAACTTTTTTGGTGTCGGAACCTTTTTGAAAAGCGAAATATTTGATGGAGCCCTTAACACATTTCCAAAAAAAAAAGGCCATCCGAGCAAACTAAGAAGAAGGAGGATTTCTTCTTAGTGACTCTAAAAAAAAGCCTCGAGCCAGGTCCCTCCCTTTTCTTCGCGGAGCCCCCACCAAAAAAAATGTCCTCCAAGCAAAATCATATCCTCCTTCCTCTTAGTACTTCTAAAAAAAGGTCAAGCAAAGTACTTCCTGTTATAGCGTATAGCGATAGTACTGCTTTTTTTTATTATGACTATTATTTTCTTCGCGGAGCCCCCACAAAGGCCTTACGGAGCCTCAGTGCTCCGCGGACCACACTTTGAGTAACGCTGCTTTAGAGTATTTCTAAGGTAAAGATAGCACCTTTTACTCAAATATCTTCTCGTGAATGCTTTACAAACTTCTTCTCAACTATAAAAGGCTCTTGTTTTCTTCTTTAAAACGATTTGTAACTATGTATTTTTTACTAAAAACTTCCTGTAGCAAATCCTTTTTTCAAAAATATATGTTCTTTTTTCTCTTTTTCGCTCTCGGTTGTTTTTAATGTTTGTAAGAAACCATCTCGTTTGCTTTTAAATGTAGGGTGGACAAAATTGCAATTAATTTAAAAATGGTGAATGATATTTGCAGAATAATTACTCTAAAATCTTACTATTAGTCTTTAATTTCAGTTTAGACTTCATTAGCAAAACTACGGCTCGCTCCAGACTTGCCAAAATTTAAAAATATTTCGTGATATAAACAAAGTGTGGTCCGAATTTAGCAAGGATGTCGTACACTTATCCAAAATATTTAAAATAAATCATTCACACAATAATATTTCTCTTTATAATTCAAATAAAAAGTAATTCATTTGAAATTTGATGAAAATCATTACGCGACTTTTCCATGCCTTTTGTGGCTTGTCTTTCAAAAAATCAAATTACCGATTTTATAAAAACTCCGACGACGTTAAATGAAGGATTTTGAATTTAATAAGAATGCAATATTGTATTTAATAAATGGAATTAACCTGGGTGCGGTAGGTTGTGACGAAGTCACTTAATTTTGCTCTCAATTAATTTAAAAATGTATATTTCAATTAATTCCCGCCTGAGGACATGTAGAAGAAATGGTCCATCTTAAAAGATAGAATAGTTTTTATTCAATATTTATTATTGTAAATTAAATGTTTATTATACGACAATAGTGTGTATTTATCGGTTAATTCTATAAATTCCTAATAGATGGCGATTTAGCATCTAAGTTGCACAGGTATCCGGCAGACATTAATGTTACACTACACTCTGCAGTGGCGTGCGGCCGTGATAGGAAACGTACAAAAATGAAAAGACATGCAATGTCACCACCACACTATAGCGTGCTGCGGCCGTTATAAGTAAAGTAAAAGAAGATGAAATAGTTCCGAAATGTCTGTGGACCATATTATAAATGGTTACAAAATTTTTATATATATAAAGATATTTTGTGAGTAAGTCACTGATTACAAACTATAATTTATTATAAGATGAATAAAATGTAAATTCAGAAAGTATATGTTGGTTTGTGCTTAATTTCAACATTTCGATACTTTACCTATTACTTTTAAATTTTTGCGAAACGATTTATTTTCAATCTCATATGAATGAATCTATTTTAAATTTTTTTAGAAAATATTAATTTGATTGTACCAAAGAATTAGTAAAAAATTGATTCAATGTATTATAATTACTGAGCCACAGCAACGCGTGGCTGGGTCAGCTAGTTATTAATTATTTTTCTATTTACAATTAGTTTGAGACACCCGTTCGACAAGTGAAAATTTTTATTCATGCCCAGCATTTTTCATTTCATCCCTTAGTGGGAAACCGTTGGCAATTTTTTATTTGAGGCTGGATATAGGCTAGTTTCTGAGTGCTCTCATTTTCGACGACTATATCCGATCTCTCTTAGGAAGCGCCCAGTTAACATTGTGAGAGGTTCAACCCGTTTTCAATTTTTTTTATTTTATTACTTTTGGGGAAAATCCGGCCCGTTATTTTCTTTTTCGGAGATTCGATCCGTCCCCGGGTTAAGAGTGATTTCTGGCGTTATCTAATTTCCCAAAAAGACGTCTAAATTAATTTTCGCGCCTCACTTCATGTAAGTTTCTTTTCTTTTATTTATTCATTCAGTTGTATTTGAATCATTCCGTTCCCCGTCCACAACTAATTATTGGACGAAGCCCGACGTTTTCTGTAAAATTAATTTACACACCGTCTTGATCGACTTTGGGCAAATATCAAAATAATATTTTCTATCACCGTCGCCTTCGCTGTCCAAACACCGCGTAAATTCCTATCATTCTCACTCGACGAAAATTGCCACTGCCGATCGCTCGAGAACAAGATACAAGGGGGTTCCGAAAACTTTATTCCATTATATAGTAGGTTTTCCTTTTCTGAACTTACATTGTAGGTGGGTTAACGGTGGTAATAGTAAACTTTATTTTCCGTATACAGGGAGTTCCATAATTCCCAGACCGCTTAGCCTCCTGTGCTCGCGAACCGTAAATAATTCCCAATATTTAAATAGTTTTCAAATGTAATAATATAATTTTTAATAAATTTTCCGGATACAGGGAGTTTCATAATTCCCGGACCGCTTAGCCTCCTGTGCTAGCGAACCGTAAATATTTCCCAATATTTAAATAGTTTTCAATTGTAATAATTTATTTTTAATAAATTTTCCGAATACAGGGATCCGTTTAATATTTAATTAGTTTTCAAGCGTAATAATTTATTTTTAATAAATTTTCCGAATACTGGGAACCGTTAATATTTAATTAGTTTTCAAGAAAAAAACACCATTGTATTTTTTTGTAAATATATATTTTATTACCTATTCCTGCGTTTCTTAACCGTTCTCTTTCAGGGTACCGTAGGGTACGAGGTGTAAAGGAGATAAGTGTTTTATTTTTATTTATTCTAGTATAGTGGCTATCTAGCAGTGACCGCCTGGAATTATTTTAACTCCACTGAGTTTACCTTAAGTACACTCAGGTGTACTACAGAGTCGCAGAGCAAACTGCGATACCAAAACTGGCGCCTGAGCAACCCCTATTCGGGAATCACCATCATAGCGCCACACAGACTCGCTGATTCACTGTAGGTGAACCAGAAGCCTGTCACAAGGTTACACTACTCGAGTTGTACAGTATATTTTTTTCTACGACCCACTAACGAAAATTTAAAAATAGAAAAATATTTTAAGTTATTAAGACAAAATAACTAATTTTAAAATAATTTATGACTTTTAATAAAGTTTAAAATAAAATAAAAAAAAAATTAATTTAAAAGTCTCCAGCCGAGGCTCGAACTTGAGTTTCTCGCGTGGAAGTCAGATACCCTCACCACTCATCCACCGACATACAGGGTGTTTCCGAACTTGGCGTCCAAATTTGTAGGAGTGGTAGTTCGCATAATTTGAGACCGATTCGCAGATTTCATTTTTCCAAAATATTTAAAATAAAAATATTTAAAAATTAATTAAAAAATTTAAACAGGTACGGTCTTGCACAGCGATGAGTAACCAATCAGGCGACTCACACACAAGGACAACCCTTTTTTTTATAAAAGTTTTTCAGGGAATACAGACAGAAGTAAAATCAGACAAAAACCTAACAAAATTCAATTACCGCTCTAGCTAATAAACCTAAATTGGCATATTATGTTTATTTTAACAAGGGGATGCTACTCAAATATCATAATACTAACATATAATTTGGTTACATAGGCCCATTCATCGGTCATGTCATGACTTCGCCAGAGGTCACAACAGGAGCGGAACACTTCCAGTCTTTCGCTTGAAGATATCCATCTGTGACATTTTGTAATTATTATTATATGAATTAAATTATGTTGTATATATGTAAATAAAGACTTTTTGAATACAAATACGATCAGGCGACTATTGCGCTACGCGCTCAGGGTAGGACCCGCTCTTTGATTTTTTTTATAATGGCTCTATTTTGTTTATTTTTTTATAAAAATGAAATCTGCCAATCGCTCTCAAATTATGCGAACTACCACCCCTACAAATTTGGACGCAAAGTTCGGAAACACCCTGCATTTGGAAAAATTGTTTAATACTCGTAATTGAATTGACTTCATAGAGTTTTATTAAAATTAACAAATTATTTATAATTATAATATAAATAAAAATAGAAATGCTATTATTTATCGATTCTACACAAAAATAAGTCATTTTAATATATACTTAAGTTCATAACTAAAAAATATACTCTGACAATTACTTTAACAGAATTGTCACTTATTTAAAATTTTAAAAATAATAGTCGTCGAGTGACCAAAATATGAACTGTGATTGGTGGATTTCATTTTTTTGCAGTGTTATCACTACATCGAATGGGTATAAAATATATTCGTTCAGTTAATGGCAATAGTATACTTTTTCGTTTTGTAGTCTGTGCGTGTAGAAAAAATAGTAGTTTGTGAAACAAGAGTGGATATGATGGGCATATCATACGAAGACAAAGTTTGGGCACGACACGGTAGGTGGAGTGCTCAAGCGTCTAAGTACCATATAGACAATCCAATCGAATTGTGCAGTATATTTTTTCTACGACGCACTAACGAAAATCTACAAATTTAAAAAAATATTTTAGGTTATTAAGACAAAATAACTCATTTTAAAATAATTTATGAATTTTACTGATTTTTAAAATAAAATAAACATGAAAAAAAAAATGGTGCGTATTCGAGAAATTTGACAAAATGTGCAAAATTCTGATTTTTAGGAAAATTGTTAAACTAAAAGTTGTTTGCGATATCGACCTCTATAATTTTTGTTTTTTAAATGATTTTTCTAAAATGGACCGTAATGGAAAAATTGGAGGAAAAGTGCTAAATTTAAATTTTTCAGTATTTTCGTTTTCAATGAATATCCATAGAAAAATGTTTATCCTCTAAACATTTATAGAGGTGCTGCAATAGGTTGCCTATAATAACTAGATAGAAAAGTCATGTGTTGGACACATCAGATTTTTTTATATACAGGGTGGCTCACGCTCAACGGGACGGAGCTTTATGGGAAAACGACCAAAGATATAAAAAATTCGTTTGGGAGGAATACGTAGGTTACAGACGGCTATAATTTAAAATTTGTTAGATGTATACAGGATGTCCCACATAAGAAAAAAAAAGTTCATTAAAAATTATTCAAACAAGAGTAAACAATTAATTTCTGGGAGACTTTTTTTCCTTAAAAATTCAAATAAATCGAAAACTAATAATAATAGTAATAGGGAACCTTTAGTTAACTGACATTATTTTTGATGTAGTTTTTAATTCTAAAATAAAAAACAGGGTGTTCCATTAAAAATAATATAACTTTGTATATTTTCTCTTATGTGGGACATCCTGTATACATCTAACAAATTTTAAATTGTAGCTGTCTGTAACCTACGTATTCCTCCCAAACGAATTTTTTATATCTTTGGTCGTTTTCCCATAAAGCTCCGTCCCGTTGAGCGTGAGCCACCCTGTATATTCAATGCCAACGAAAATATTGAAAAATTAAAAGTTTACACTTTTCCCCATAATTACATGTTTTTTTTTGATGAACGGAGCGTTTTTTAACGGTATGCCGATAGGGTTAAACCATAATCCAAACTCACATGCGCGTTTTATGGTGTTAGAGGTAAGAAAAATTATTAAATTCTGCAGAAAAATAATTTATTGTGTATACTTCAATTTAGAACAATAAGAATATACAGAACAACTAAGCTACTAATAAAAAAGAACAAACTTAAACATCACAACTAACATTTAAACCTAAGCCTAAACATAAAGTGATGGAAACATAATCTATCACATGATTTATTATATAGATGCCTATCTAAAATAGTAACTGTAAAAGTTAACATCAAAAACGTGTATTATATTATTTTAGATTAAACAGCATTGGTATTGAATAGAGAATTTTATTTTATGTAAACGTAAAAATATTTAACTGGATTACAATATTAGAAAAGATTATAATAAAAAAATAACTTTGAAAAATGTAAAAAAGGTTAAATATAAAAACTTGGAAAATTAAAAAATGTTGTATTTGTATTTGAAGTGCATCTTCAGCAAATATTTAACATTCACCTGAGCCACGTCGTATACGATATATCTGAAAAAAATGTTAAGGAAAAGACGTCATAATAAAAAATATAATATCTCAAAATCGATATTTTTTGTATACGCAAGTCACTGTTTTTTCACTATTTCCTGAAATCTAAAAAAAAATATTATGAACTGCAGCCTCCAAACTTACGTCATAAGGTATAAAACCTTTGACTGCCAGATTTGATTTGGATCGAAAAAAAATAATTTAAAATTTACGGGTTTTTGGAAAAAAAAGTCAAATATTTACATTATAAGATTATAATGTATAAGAATAAAACGAAAGTGATTGTGTGTGGCACTGAATTCCTAAGTTGGCACTCATTAAAAAAATTGTCATCCAACTAAATTTATAAACATTTTTGTCTGTCCAGTTTACAAAGTGTTTCCTAACAATTTTTTCCATGTAGATTTGCAGTGATAAAAAAATGTCGTCCAGCTAAATTTGTAATGTAGATAATAATAATAATAATAATAATGTTCGTCATTGTTACTCAAACAATTTTTGTCAATTTAGATTTTTAATGAAATAAATCATTTTCGTCCATTTATATTTATAATTCTTTGAAAAATGGCTCCCAAATTTATCAGCTATAAATTTTTATATCAATATAGATTCACGTTTGAAATATTTTCGTTCTAATAGATTTACACCTTGTTAAATACATTTTTGTCTATCTAGATTAACAATTTATTTTAACAATTTTTGTCCATGTAGGTTTCCAAACTGGCAAATAATTTTCGTCGAACTAGATTTGTAAAGTAATGAATACTTTTTGTCCATCTAAATTGTGAATTAAAACATTTTTGCTTATCTACAGTTGTAATCATGATTTGTAATGAAATAAATAATTTTCGTCCGTCTAGATTTGTAATTTTTTTAAAATATTGTGCTCAAAACTATCTTCTATAGATTTGTATGTCAATATATATTTGCATTTTAAATAATTTCATCCAATTACATTGGCATTTTTTAAATAATTTTGGTCCATATAGTTTTTCATAGTGTTAATTTATGTACATGTAGAATTGCAAGGTGGTAAATAATTTTCGTGCATCTAGGTTTTAAAGTAGAGTAATTTTTGTCCATCTACATTGTTACTTAAACAATTTTGCCAAACTAGATTTGTAATAAAATACATACTTTTCGTTCTACTAGATTTGTAATGAAATAAAATAATTTTGGTCCATCTAGATTTGTAGTTATTTTAAAACAAGTCCTATTTATCAGCTATAGATTTTATGTCAATATAAATTCGCGTTTTAAATAATTTCGTCCCGCTAGATTAGAATTTTTAAATAATTTTCGTTCATCTAGATTCGCAAATACCCTACCAATTTTTGTCCATGTAGATTTGAAAAGCGATAAATAGTTCGTCTAGCTAGATTGGCATTCACAAAATAATTTTAAGTCCATCTAGATTTGCAAAATGTTAAATAATTATTGTCCTAAATTAACAGTGTTAATTAAACAATTTTTGTCCATGTACATTTGCAAACCGATAAATAATTTTCGACCAACTAGATTTGAAAAAATGAGTAATTTTCGTCCATCTACATTATTTAAAAAATGTTAGCTCCTATAGATTTGTGATGAACGAAATAATTCTCATTTGTCCAGAATTGTTAGTCTTTAGTAAAAATGGTCCTCAAATGTATCAGCTACAGATTTATATGTACATCTATATTTGTAATTAAATAAATCCTTTTCGTCCGTCTAGATTTGTAAATTTTAAAAAATGATTCCAAATCAGATTGGCATTCATTAAATAATTTTCGTTCACCTAGATTTGTAATAAATAATTTTCTTTCTTCTAGATTTGTAATTCTTTAAAAAATGGCCCCCAAAAGTTTTAATATCAATATAGACATGCGTTTTAAATAATTTCGTCTAGCTAGATTGGCATCAATTAAATATTATTCGTCAATCTAGATTTGCTAATTGTTGAATATATTTTTGTACATCTAAATTTAAAAGTAGTTACTTAAACAATTTTTGTCCAAGTAGATTTGCAAATTGATAAATTCTTTTCGTCCTTCTAGCTTTGTAAAGTAATGAATAATTTTTCGACCATTTACATTAATACTTAAACAATTTTTAACCATCTAGATTTGCAATGAAATACTTAATTTTTGTCCGTGTATATTTCTAATTATTTTAAAATTGTACCTCAAATTTATCTGCTATATATTTTTGTCAATCTAGATTCGTGTTTTAAATAATTTAGACCAGCTGGATTGGCATTCATTAAATAATTTTCGCCCACCTAGATTTTCAAACTGTTAAATACATTTTATCCATCTAGATTTACAATATGTTACTTTTCTATGTTACAATTTTTGTCATTGTAGATTTGCAAAGTAATAAATAATTTTCGCCCATCTAAATTTGTGAAATAATAATCAATTTTCGTCCATCTACAATGTTTGCCCAGTTAGATTTATAATGAAATAATTCATTTTATTCCGTCTAGACTTGCAATTCTTTAAAAAATGGTTCAAATAGTATGAGCTATAGATTATTCATTAAATAATTTTCGTTCATCTAGATTTACAAACTTTTAAAAACATGTTCGTCTATCTAGATTTGTAGTTTTTTTTTTTTTTCGATTTATGGCCTAGGTGTATATACCTAATATGCCAGTCTCAAATGTGTGTTTAAATTCTGTGTAGGCTTTGTTACTGTTTCCCAGCGCCACTTCTGGAACAGCACTGTTAATTAGAACCCAACAGTGAATGGTCGAGTGGGGAATCCTACCAAGGCATCAGAATTAATTTTAAATAAATTAAATAAAAAATTTCCGGCCAACGGTGGGATTCGAACCTGGGACCCTTGGATTCACAGGCAGAGACTCTACCACTGAGCCACCCACCCCTTGTAAAGAGTTACTTAAGCAATTTTTGTCCAACTAGATTTGGAAAAACTAAATAGAATATTGATATGCATTGTGATAAATAATTTTAGGCCATCTAGATTTTCAAAGTATTAAAAATTTTTGGCCATTTAAATTTGCAATATTATTGAGAGATCAAACGAACTTACCTGAGGTGAAGTTCGATCTCAATTATATGAAACGCCTTGTTCGAGATGATCATAGGCAGTACCCGTCTTTCCCCGCTTTGTGGCCACGTATTTTAAAGTCTAAATTAATACCTTCAAAAGAATTTAGAAAGTTCCAAAATAACAACTGGTCGTGCCAGTCCTTCCCACGTCTGCTCCCGTTCCATGTAGCTCGGATACACTCTTACGTCATTCTTTTAAAGCGGTGTAGAGAAGGATCTTGGATATAGGTGTGTGGATCGGTTGGATCATGTCGAACAAGGCGTTTAATATAATTGGGATCGAACTTCACTTCAGGTAAGTTCGTTTGATCTTTCAATTATATTCCAAGCCTTGTTCTCAATGATCAGAGATAGATGTTTAAAGAAAAGATTAAACACAATTACCGAGAACATTTTTATTTTAAACCTAACGATTGAAACATTATTTGAAATGTTTGGATATATGCTAAGTACCCTACTAGCATTATTTTATTGCAATAACAAACTTAATTCTCACGAATTTAAGTACAATGTAACTTATAACTCAAAATAGATACATACAACGAACATTATAAAATCGAAATTGCAAAGGCAAAATTGTGTTGATGGTGATTTATAACATATATAAAAAAATATTTTATAGAAATTGTTAAATAAATGTTACCTATTAGTTTTTTTTTGTTTTTGTCCATCTGGTGTATCTTTACCTGTGTCAATACTAACTACCAATTTATTAGCAGCATATGTAGAGGCATGACGTAAAGTGCAAATTAAATACTGCGGTATCTACTCCATTATGTGGGCTTAATTTTACCCAACGGCTAATATATTGCAGGACGTTGTAGCTTTTTATATGTTTGTATTTATGCATTTATTATACCCGAATGTTCCTAGCTGTTCTTTCTAAATAGAACCCCAAAACTTTAGATACACATAAAAGGTGATTTTTGAATCAATGATAAAGTATTCCAAAAGATTATAGGCAATAATTATATGGCCAAATTCCATCAATTTACAGTTAGGCCATTCATAACTAAAACTTCTCATACATTTTAAAACTCTTTTTACAGTAAGTTATGTTCCACCATCCGGGAGCAGAGGTATTAAGGACTGGCACGACCAGTTGTTATTTTGGATATTTCTAAATACTTTTAAGGGTATTAAGACTTTAAAATACGTGGCCACAAAGCGGGGAAAGGGTGGTACTACCTACGATCATTGAGAACAAGGCGTGGAATATAATAAATAATGTCCGCCCATCTAGATTTGCAAAATAATAAATAATTTTCGAACATATAGATTTGCCAAGTGTGTCTTAAACAATTTTTGTCCAACTAGATTTCAAAAGTTTTAAATTATTTTTGTTCATCTATATTGGGAATGTAATTATTATTAATTACTTTTCGTATATCTAGATTTTGGTCACTATAATCCAATCTGTTCAGTATAAAAGACTGCATAATATTGTTCAGTTCAGTTATTCAGATAATTAAATTACAGTGCTTGTAGAAAAAACATTTAAAAATCGGAAAATTAATCAATATATAAAATGTATTCATAAAGAGATCAAATTCTGGAAAAAAATAAATTCCAATACCTATACATAAAAAAATAAAATATTTTATTTGAAATAAAGGATACTCGTTATACAGCAAAGTCGCGTTTACTGCAGCCGTATTAGGAACCCCTTTACCGCACGGTACCTCCACATCTTCAATTTTCTTAACATGCGATGGATCCGGATGGGTCCTACCCAAACCTTTGCAACTATGCGTTCCTTTCGGCAATTTCGTGATGTTTTCTGCGTGGAACCTGTCATACGTCTGAAAAAAAAAAACAAAAATGGTTTATGTGACGTCACAGTAACGCGTCTGTCAAATAAATTACGCTTTTATTATTAAGAAGTTTATGGTAGAATGCTCCACGTTGGGCGCCAAAAGTGATATGTAACTCTATCTCTTGTGTGTTACTGCCTAACTATCTAGACTCACTAGCGCAGCGGGACTTGGTTCTGAACCACTCTTCAATACTACTATTAACAAAATACCGCGATCCTATACAAATTAAGTTTCTCTCCTTTTAACATTTTCAACATCGATAAATATAGTATTTTATTTTGTCGATTAGAGGTGGGAACAACTAATACGAATTATAACAATATAAAATAAGAAACATTTATGGTAGAACTGAAACAGACAAATTATACAAACAACTGTACTCACATTTCCTAGAGCTACATCACACAGCAACATCAACCCCTTGGGATTCACGTTATTCGTACAACAATAGTTGGCCGACTTAGACACCATGTCGGCGAAGTAGATACCTTTACCGAACATGTAACCGGTAACGGGAGCCTCCGGCGGAGCGATACGAAGACCTTGAGACAGAATACCGGCGTAATTGGTCACCCTGGAACCGTGCCACAACAATTTGCGATTGTGCAACTTCTTGAACGGCTTGAATCTCTTGTCTTCGCCTTGACGTTTTACAGTGTATATTTCATCGACTACCAATTCGAATTGACTGTGAGTAGCCGCGTGGGTGTTCTGGACGTATTCCTTGATGATGGCAAACTCTTCGGATTCTCGTGGCAACACACCTAGTTCTGTGTTCAACTGTTTGTAGTAGCTGTCGACTGTGTGTTCCGAGCCCGATGATTTCATTAGGTTGTAGGCTATTTCCAGTTCCATTAAGCTGTCTAACATCTCTAATTTTTGCTACGAGAAATAAACATTTAAAATAAAATAAATACTAATGCACCTTAATATAAATACTTTAATAACTTCTGGATCATTCAATATTGGAGGATCTTCAATACCAAAAGAGTGAGGAATGAAAGTATAAAACCTATTGGAAGCGTCAATATATCGAGATCTTTCAGTACTGTGTTCGTTTATTAGTATCTGAAGCTCGTTTAAAACTCCAAAAGCCATTTGTATTTGCTTCTTGCTGAGCTTTCCTAAAAACCAAAATTTTTATCGAATCACTCCAATAGTGTCGCTAAAAGATATGTACAAAAATTAAAGTTTCTACCTAGAGGCATTTTTTCGGTATCCAATTCGAACTCCAACATGAGTTTCTTCATGGAATTGACATCGAAAATCATCCGGATGAGATTCTGAATGGGTTCTGGCAACGAAGATTCCGATTCGACAATGTCCAAGTTTTGTTTTTCCTCTTCACCGTAATCTACGTCGATGGGATACATCAGACCCGGTATTTTGTGGAAATTATGTCTCAATTCCCACATGTTTCCGGTTTTTTCTTCATACAAGGCTTCAAACTCGGATTTAGCTAGGTGAAGCGATTTTTTTGATTCAGTTTTGTTCCCTATAAAAAATATGTTTACCATGAAGAACTATAGTATATTATTTAACGAGCGGTAATGGAGGTCATAACTCACGCAGATGAAGTTTGCAGCACGAGCCGCAGGGGAGTGCTGTAATTCATCAAGAGAGTTAAGACCATTACCGCAAGTTGAATACTATACTTTATCTACGACTATAAATACTAAGATACAAGTATCGAGAAAGAATTATATAATTGACTAGATGATAAAAACGTTTGAATCTTTGTAAAAGCTATTACCTTTGTCGCCAGATATTTCTCATCAGGAGCTTTATTTATGAAATTATTAAGTTGTTCTGGCGTAAGTATTTTTGCCTTTTTAGCTATATGTTTTTCTGATTGACGTTTAAGAAACGCACGTAATTTTGAATAATTCTCTATATTAATTCCATTATTTATGTTGAGTGTGCTTCTTAGCAAGGAGTAGAAAGTCCATAGAGACGATGCTTTATATTTATTGCTAAGTTCATTAAAATATGCCAAAGGTACATTTTATGTAAACGAGTTACACCAATCTTGAAAATTTTAGTATACACCTTTATACTTGTTTTTTTGATTTTTTTGGTAATAAATTCTGTGTTGCATTATTAGCTATCTCTCTTATTTCTGGAGGTGTACATAATAACTCATCTTCACTATCTAAATTCATCTTTTTTTAGCACTATTATTAAAAATTGATTTGAAAACGTCAAAATTATCTTGTTAAAATATCAAATGACATTACTCCCCTCAATGTAATAATTGACTGTTCCGCCTACTGAAAGGCGTTGGCAATTTAATAATTTTAAAATCTCTTTCCAGTTGTTAAAAAATCTTTCTAACATTTTACGCCAATGGAACATTTATCGACTTTAAAATTTCCAAGAATTTACTGCGCACACTATTTATATACCGAATTATCGTAGGAGCCCAGCGTGAGTTATAATAACTCACTATTAAAACTCACGCTATTTGTTTATTGATACTATTAATTGCTCAAAAGCAGTTGAATAATTAATATATAAATTAATAGGAGTAGATAAAATATTTAAATTGTCATGATGAAGTAGTAATTATGTAGCTAATTGTCTTAATAAAGGGAAATGGAGGTACTTTGACTTAAAATATGACAATCTGATAAAACATGATCGAGGAAACAAATACCAATTTTAACCTCGTGAAGGAAAAAGATATTGTTGGAAATACATCCAACAATATTTCATTAAGACATAAGGCGATCAATCAATTAATAACAACAATTCTTTAATAATAATTTAATTATTAGTAGAGATCATCCAAACAGAATAAACAGTTTACGTTGGTTAGGACATGTAGGGGGAATAAAAGAATCATTGACAAGAGGCGAAGGAACCAACAGAAGAAGTGGATAGAGGCGTGTAAAGAGGAACTTAAGGAAATTAGCAATTTCTAATTGGAAAGAAACTGTGATGGGCGATAATAAGAAAAAAATGAAAACATGGGTCTTTAAGGCATTTTGCGATGTATTATATAATAAATACTCACCCCCAATAGTGGTACCGATCCTACCCCAAGATCTAAACAGCCAATACGAATTGCGACTGTCAGATTCGAGCAGCTGCAGCTTATAATAACTGTTCCTTCCGGATTGGATATCGGTCAAGCCTAACACCACCGTGTACTTATCGTCGCCGTCTTGATAGACATGCGCGGAGTGTTCCAGTCCGGAATCTGGATCGACCGCTATGCCGCCCTTCAATTTCAACTTTATCTTATTCGGCACAGATTTTGTGTAAATGCTGCGCGATTTGGACTTCTGGCTGACTGACGGTTCTGCTGGCAGACGAGTCGTCGGCTAAAACGCGACAAATGCAATAGAATTGTGCAAGCTTAATAATAGTCCAGTCGATATAGGACATTTGTATCAAACATACGTTTTTTTTTGGCGCCTTGAAAAATAGTTTTTCGAAAATATCTCAAAAACCGCTGATCCTTAGTAAAAGAGCTAAAGACCTTTTTAGTAAGACATTTTGATTGGAATAATTTTTCTGTAAAATTCATATTTTAAAAGTTATTACGGCGCTTTTTTTTTAGATTTTACTAAATATCTAGTTAGCGGTTATTCATATTTAAAGATACTTATTTCTGTACAATATAAAATTTTCTACAAACCACGTACAAAATGTTTTTTTTCAAAAGTTTAAATTTGGAGATGGAAAATAAATTAAAAAAATTGAAGCGTATAGCCCAGTAAAACTTATTAAAAACATGATTGCGTTTGCAAAATTTATTTTAAAATGTTGAGAAATTTTGATAAAAAAAAGGGAAAATATTTGATTGTAACCCAAAAAAAATGCAGTTCAAATTTTAAGGTCCAAAGTACAACAAAAATTGATCAAAAGAATTTTGCGAAAAAATCATTAGATTGAAAATATATTTTAGTTCAACATAGTTCTGATAAACAAGGTAAAACAGTCTTTATTATATCCCAAGCAATAAAACGTCCAGGACCTATAAACCTACAAATTAGTATTTTGGTCTAATTCGATGCTAACGATCTCTTTTCCGTACTATCTGGTTTGCAAAAATTGATTTTCTGAGAAGGCTGTCTGAAATGAAAAATTCATGTCCCCTCTTCATCTAGCGGATATTTGTAACAAAAAAACCAGGAGAATACTACCCTAGCGTTTATAGTTTACCATTTAAGGTGTCTTGAAGAGAGGCATGTCATGTTGTTGAAAGATAGATCTCATTTTTCATTTCGCGGGCGCAATGAGCCGAACGAATGGTCATATTCATGAAATAATTTTCGTCCATTTAAATTTGCAAACTGTTAAATACATTTTTGTCCATCTAGATTTACAATCTGTTACTTAAACAGTTAAGTATAATTTATAACCACCGTAACGTAACTTAACGCCGTATAAACTTAACCTAAGATATAAAAATAAAGTCTATTTATAAGAGTTGAGCATGCGGGTTGATTTCAGAGATTATCAAATTAATGACAACTTTATGAAATAAACAAGTGTAATCTATGTACTTAACCTCTAAATAAAACTTATAAATTATGATTTTGCTATATAGAAAGAATATATTAACTACTTTAAAAGCAATAATATAAAAAATATAATAAAACAGAATAGTTTACCGAAGATGTTGATTGTTTTTGAGCAATAATGAGAAATTAATCTTTCCTAGCAAACTAGTTTTGTGTCTTATTTCAGTTCTAGACTTGATGTTTATAGGTATATGCAGCAATACTCATATCTCATAAATAGTTTATCCCAATAACATAAACACAAATCATTCATGATAAAAAGGAGAATGATAGTTTACAAATGGTATTTGTCTATTAATTTATAAAAAAAAAAATAAAAAGAATAATTGACAGTTATCACATGCTAAAGCAGAATTATCTCATTGGCTAACCGTAAGGTCTTAAGTTAAGTTGTTAAGTTAAAAGTTGGTGAACTTTCTACGGTACGTTAAGTTCTTAAGTTACGTTACGAACATTATAAATAATTATACGTAAATTCAATATTTCAACTTCTTACGTTAAGTTCTTAAGTTACGTTACGGCGGTTATAAATTAAGCTTTAGATATGTTAGATATGTAAACATTTTCGTCCATCTACAATATTACTTAAAAATTATTGCCTCTAGATTTCTAATGAAATAAATAATTTTCGTCCGTCAAGATTGTAATTATTTAAAAAATGGTTCAATATGTATCAGCTATAGATTGACATTTATTAAACAATTTTCGTCCATCTAGATTTGCAAACTTTTAAATACATTTTTGTTCATATAGATTTGCATATCACTAAATAATTTGTGTCCACCTAGATTCGCAATATATTAAATAATTTTCGTAAATCTTTATTTGCAAAATAATAAATACTTTTCGTCCATCTAGATTTGTAAAATAATAAATAGATTTCGTCCATATTATCAGATATACATTTTTGTCTATAGATTTGGTGTTAAATACATCTAGATTTGTAAAGGGTCCCGTAAAAAGGCGCATTCGCATTATGCCGATCGGCTTTACCGATCGGCAAAGCCGATCAGCAAAGGCCGTATGAACACCACGTCCTTACTGTAGTTGTAGAGTGTACGCGAAACGAAGCTTGTGAAAAAATGAGCGAAGTCGAAGATGACGAATTGCTGGCAATTGCAGCTACAATTATAGTTGATGCTCTATTCCCAAAACGTCGAAAGAAAAGATTTTGGATTCGTCGTCGAAGTAGATATAGTGGCAGTCATTTGATTAAAGATTTAATATTGGATGACGTTGATGATTTAAAATTGGAGTATAGGTGCGACGCAGGATTTAGAAACTTTTTCCGGATGACAAATAGAGTCTTTGAATTTTTGTTGACCAACAATGGGCCAAAGATCAGCAAAAAAACACAGCATTTAGATCAGCCATTCCTGCTTCTGAACATTTAGCTGTACCATTAAGATTTTTCGCTAGTAAGTGGAGATTCGTACTATTCTCTTATGTATACATTCAAGATATCTAAGTAGACTATTTCAGAAACTGTTCCTAAATTGTGTGACGCACTAATCGAAACACTTCAAGAATACATTAAGGTAAGTGAAATATACAAAATTAAGGGATAACGTCTTTGGTTTTATTATGAAAAAAGTAAACAAAGATATATACTCGTGAGGAGTTATTGAGATTAGGAGGCATGGCACTGGCGAACACGGTTGAAATTTCGGAAAACCAAAATGTGATATTTATCAATATAAACTTTAAAAACGGTAAATATGTTTGTGATTGATTTCTTACTTTTGGCCAGCTAGATTGCTCAAATGCCTCACGGTACATTAATATAATTTAAATTGTTGATTTTTTACGTTGTCCTAACCTCAATACCTCTTTGCAAGTAAATTATCTATCGAACAAATAATTATCTCGTAATCCATGCCAGCCCCAGAGCCCTCTTCAACCTCTCTTTGCTGTGATTGTGACGAACATAACCGTTCCTCCCCATATGAGTGTTCAGATGGCACATTTGGAGTTGTTGAATATATATTTCTCGAACAGTTGGCTGAAACCGGTATAGGCGGTGACGGCGAGCAGTATGATGGGAACTGAGGCGGGATATTTAGTGGAACATTCGTGTTCAATATTGCAGTCGGATTGTGATGAGAAAGTGGAGGTGGTGGATTCTCAAAATGTCCCACTTCTGCTTCAAATAAAATATTGTTTATTGCATTCTGAACAGCAAATTTTGCGTACGGTGAAGAATAATTTCCTCATTTTCATGGCCACCTGCTCACCAAATGCTGAGAACTCATCCCGATCCTGCATCTTCCTCGACTGTATCGATTTCATTAGGTTGTTTTCATTTACAACAGGCAAATTGTGTTGACGTCCCCTGGATGTATGCCCCTTGGGTGAGGACTGTAAAGGGCGATTTGTGACAACTTGTTCTTCCCTTGGCTCTTTATTTTCAATATCGACCGCGCCATTATCCTGAAAACAATAACTTTGTTACAGATACCAGAATCAGCGGAAGATTGGAAACTAATAGCTAAACAGTATGAAGATAAATGGAATTTTCCACATTGTTTAGGTTCCTATTAATTCTGGCTCAAAATTCTATGACAAATATTTTTTTGGTATCGCCTTGTTTGCCGTCGTAGATGCAAATTATAATTTTATTTACGCTAACGTGGGTTGTCGAGGACGCATATCGGATGGTGGTGTGTTTAATGACACAACTTTCAAGAAACA
The DNA here is from genome assembly GCA_927349885.1 of Psylliodes chrysocephalus. Taxonomy (NCBI): domain Eukaryota; kingdom Metazoa; phylum Arthropoda; class Insecta; order Coleoptera; family Chrysomelidae; genus Psylliodes; species Psylliodes chrysocephalus. The sequence goes on along the minus strand of OV651815.1, from coordinate 43,554,455 downwards.
TCTAGAAGATAACACAATATCCATTCCTCCACCAAATGCACTGTCAGGATAGCAGCATAGCCCCCCTGGAGCCGCCCTTGAACTTAAGTATATCAAATGAGATTGATTGAACTTACCTCAATATCCGTAGTTCCTCTGGGTTTATTTCTGTCGCGTAAAAACAGTAAATTTTTGAAGGCGAACCATTTGCTTCTATATTGTTCGTCACGCCCGCTTCCACTTTTATTAGTGTCTTTTTCCTTTTTCACCTCTCGTGCAAAATGACTAAGCAGGTATCTTATTTTTTATCTACCTCTTCTTTGCTCACTCCAAATGAAACTGCAATGTCCAACAGAGCGTCGTGCCATTTGTTTTTATTTTTATATTCTTTTAATTAACAGTTCCACAATATTTCCCTTTCACGGTAAAGTTCTATTAACCTTAAAACATTTTCGTCATTCCACTTCATTTTCAAACTACACACGTACCTATTCACCTTTACAACAAACTGCCATGCGTTGATGCCGGTTTCAATTGCCGTCCACACAACAAAATGCCGATCGGCTTCCTTTGACCCAGACCGCCAAGAATCGGATACATAATCCCTAGCCGCGCGGCTTTGGAATCGTGCCGAACAATACGTACATACTTGTAATGCGAAACTGATCGGCAAAGCCTATCTAGATTTGAAAAGTAATAAATAATTTTCGTACATATAGATTCTCAAAGTCTATATTGCGAGTGTAATTATTGATAACTTTTCGTCTATCTAGATTTCGTCTGGTTTTGGAAGTAATAAATAATTTTCGTACATATAGATTTTCTAAATGGTACTTAAACAATTTTCGTCCACCTAGATTCTCAAAGTTTTAAATTAATTTTGTCCATGTATGCTGAGAGTATAATTATTAATAACTTTTCGTCTATCTAGATTTCGTCTGGTTTGGGTCACTAAAATCCAATCAATTCGGTATACAAGACTGGATAATATTTCTTGTTTAGTTATTCAGATAAATAAATTACAATGCACGTAGGACTAGTCTGAAATGAAAAATTCTTGTCCTCTCTTCATCTATATTATATTTTTATTTATTTACGGAAAATCACCTTTTATAAAATAATTTTTATCAGTAGATATTTTAAACCTAACCTACAGTATCACACAAAAAAGAAAAAAAAATCTTAAATATCACAAAAAACTTAGAAACTAAAGCTAACTCGATAAGTACTCCCTCAGCTGATTTTTAAACCTAAACCGACTAACTCCCAAAAGATCAGTGTGTCTGTTCATTTTATTTCCTTGGCTTTGAAATCTGGTTAAAGGACTGTTGAATCCGTAGTTCGTATGATGGAAGCTAATTGAAAATAATGGTTTCTCTCTAATATTTATGTTGTTTAATCTAAAGTTTATTAGCTCCAATATATCCGGACAAGATATATTCCCTTCCAGGAGGTTATAAAGAAATAAAAGCTCATTACTAATTAACGTTTTCTCAACTGACAATAAGTTTAAATGGTTAAGTTCCCTCTTAGAAAGATAAGGCATATGTAACCTCCACTGACAAGTTCTTAGAAACCTATTTTGAACTGCTTCTAAATTTAAAATATGAGTCCGGTAATGAGGTGACCAGACTGGTGAAGCATATAAGGGCATGCTGCGCACTAGTGTTAAGTAAAGGGTTCGGATTTATTTTTATTTATTTTCTTTTATACTTATCTTTTTATTTATTTTTGTTTAATTTTATTTTTGTTTAATTTTATTTATTTTTAATTATTTACCTATTTTTATTTAATTTTATTAACTATTTGTTATTTTTATTTAATTTTATTAACTATTTGTTATTTTTATTTAAATTTTGTTTGTTTTTTTAATTTATTTTTTATTTAATTTAATTTATTTTTATTTTATTTTTTTAGTTTTAATTATTTATTTATATTTATTTTTAATTTTCATTTATTTTTATTTATTAATTTTTTATATTTGTTTTTATTTTTATTTTTTTTTTAATATTTTTATTTAGTTCTTTTTTGTATGTTTTTATTTTTATTTAATAGAATTTTAAGTGGGGACCAAACTGTCGGGATATCGTTTTTATAAGTTCACTCATATTTTTCATGTCAGTCAAGCTAATAAGTACTTCAAAATTTATTTTACCATATAAATTCGTATAATATATTGAAAATTTCTAAATTAAAATTGTTATAACCCCAAAAAATTTTTTTTCGTAAAAGCAAATTATAATTTTCTGAGTAAATAATAAAAAGAAACTACAAAATCATTAAATTTTCAGCTCGCTATGATTTTTCTAAGTCATATGTATCTCTTCCTAATTTCTAACCACCCTAACTCTGTCAGTTTTAATAATATCAAAAAATGTCAAATATAATTTTTATGTAAAAATTTATGCTTTATAATTTTTATTCAAAACTTTTTTTTATAGCCCCCACCGTTTTTAAATAACCTTAAAAACACTTTATTTTCTTGTTTATTGACATTTGCCGGTGCCTGAAAAACAAAAATTTTTTACCTATCGTTTTCAAATACTCTAAAGTGACTTATATCAAAAATTCCTGTATTTCCTCCAAAATTTTGATATAAAGGTCTATTTGATTGGACTATAAATAAAGATAGACAAGATTTTTTTAATTCAGACGTTCAAAAAAACAAAAAAGATACCTAGATCTACAATATTTTGATGTTTTTTTTTTGTGACAAACATTTTTATGAAAAGCATTTTTGGAAAAAACTCTTTCAAAATATTGACTGAAAAAAAACTTCTGTTTGATACAATTACATTTTGGTATCAACCTATCGACCGGATTATATCGTAAATAAACTTACATCAGATCCCCAATCACAAATACTCTTCTTAATAATCAAATCGGGTATTTTTCCTGTATTAGTTTTGGCTTCATCTAAAAATTCTTCGGAGACGACGTGGATCTGCTCGTTTTCGGCTATTCTTATTCTACTGCCCATCTTATCTACGTCCTCTTGAGTAGCGATGACCGCCATAACGGTATTTTGTATTTTCGTCACCACTTTACCTCCCATGGCGACGATCCGATTTTTAAGATTTTGTTTTACTTGGGCACTGCCCAATACGACAAATTGCATGTCGTATAGAGGCGGCAGCTCCCTTTTAACGCGTGGCCTTAAAAAATTAAAATTATTACAATCACCATAATTTAGAATTCAGAATATTTGTTTTTCTCTAAACGGTATTGCATGGACTAGACAGGGTGTTATTAAAATACACGTAGATATTAAAATATATTAATATTTATGATACAATTCTGAAAAATCCAGTTATAGCCTGTTATTTTAATATAGTTGTAATTAACGTAATGTTAAAAGTATACTAACATATTGTTATATACAGAGATAACAGGAGATATTCATTGATAAAATATAATATTCGTGACGCCGACATCGGTACAACAGTTGTAGAACAGGAGCGAAGAGACATGTGGTGTGAGTTATGGGAAGGAATAAACTGAAGGATTTGACGGCGGTACAAAACATTTTTAACAATGAATAAATGTGTAAGCCGTTGTACGCCCATAATAAACGTACAAAATGCAAGCCATGTTGCCACATCTAGTACAAAATACGTGACATCCAACTTAACATTAACTAGGTTTTGGAATTTATTGAAAATTAATACATCTAATTTAGTGAAATTACATATAACTAATGATTTAAAAATTATTGGGTTCAGTTGCAATAAAATATGTGAAATATTTTAGCTTTTTAAAGATATGTAAGTAATTTTGTAAACGTAACGAGAATAATGAAATAGGCATGATAACAGCGGATATTAAACCCTACTGTATCCCTTAGAATATATATTATTCACGACAGCACGATATTTGTTTGTCGTTACATCTCCTGTTATCTCTAGTTATATAAGTCATGTTGTTTTGTGTTCTGTAAGTGAAAAGGTCAAGCACTAATTAACATATTGTATTTGCTAGAAAATATTGAGTTGTATTAAAAATTTTATCGATTCCATGATTTTTCTTATTGTTCATTTAAAAGACTATTACATTCATGTCGGTTCTTTATTTTTTTATAAATAAAAGTTATTTCTTAAAAAACTTCTTAAAGAAAAAGCATTTTTAAGACTCATCTTCGTCTAAAAGTGACTACAATAAAAGTACAACAAAATCATGAAAATCTTAAAAAATCTAATATCTTATAACATATCAGACAGTGATACCTAATAGTACTTAAACTATTATGCTTTTCATAATATTATGCTATTTATAACTGTAAGGTTATTTAAAATTTTGAAAATCTATGTCAATCAGGCGTGGATTATGAGCAAAATCTAGGTCACCTAATAATGTTATCGACCATGAATACCCGAGGCACATTGTCTGCACTTTTTATCTCGATATTCTAATCAATTGCTCAATATTATATCTTTAGGTGGGGGAATGCCAAAAACAGCTTATTAATATATTAACAATTTTACAATTGCATATACGACAATTTTAACCATTTACACAAAAAATAACAGAACACCACGACTGTAAAAAACATTAACCTTTAACCTAATGTAACCTACCAAATATACACTGCAACTACCAGTGAAGGAAACTGCCTTAAACTGAACTTACAAAAAATAATTTACCAATAAAATTTTGTCTACTACGGTTACAAAAGTTTTGGTTGATCTGGTGTCAACCTTCGGGCCTTCGATAGCTAGGGGGTGGAAAGCTTACAAAAATTCCGGAAATAGTAGACAAATTGAAGAGGCGTCAATCCAACTAAGTTTCTGTAATGGCCAAACTATGTTCTTATTTCCCCACAAACCCAGTACATAAGGAAAGAAATAAAAGACAAACCTCAAACTTTGTTCCTTTATAATGAATTTACCCAATAAATGCAATGGTTAACAATTTTTAAATTAATATGAAGGAAACTGATTTATAAATATACCCAATATGTTTGTCATCAAACAAATTCAAAATTATTGTTCGTATAAAAAAAACAATGTTTAACACTTAACCCAATAAAGTTAATGTTCAAGAACTTTACAAAAAAAGATTTATCCTGCAGCATATGATGAATTCATAATTAAATAAACTAAGTATCTAGAGAAAGCAAGAAATTAACTCTATATGTCATATGTATAAACCCAAAAATAATAACAATTCCATCAATAGATGGCACGATAAGTCGTTTGCATTTGACAAGGACAATAAGCGCAAAATATTAAGTAGAATATTGCTTAACCCCTGAAATATGAATTTGTACCATTTTACATTTCACAAAATATAAAAGAAAATTATAAATCAACATATGCACATCCGCACATTTATAAACGTTTAATGTTGAAAAACAATAGAGAGTTGAAGTGTTTCCAGTACGTTAACGTGAACGTTAACGCAGAAAAATAATGTTTACGTTGCAGTACAAAATATGAGTTGAATTTGTTAAACGCATCGTGACATTTACGAGCCATAAAAGATAATGACAACTAATATTGGGATTTCTTCTTTTCCAATTGAAGAGGTTATTTTGCTTGCATCACGTGCATACGCCAGAGCCCGTATGTTTACGTATGTACGTAGACGTGAACGTGGAAGATATTTAAATACGCATGCGTATATGTCAATATTCACGTATACGTTTACGTACATAGCATGACTTCAACTCTCTAATAACGCTACCCAAATTGGAAGGTTACTTGCTTAACTTATTAATAAACAAAAAAAAAGACTTTAGATACAGTGGTATATACTTTAAATCACCCAGAATGGAAGAGATTATTTATTTGCCCTATACAGGCCATACGAGATTGCTTAACTTATTCGTTAAGTCTTACTTTTTATATTACTAAAGAAACCGAAAGAATGAAATGTTGACCGTAGCCCTTAGGTCACGAAGTATTTATGGACAACACTCAGATCAAGACACTAAAATTAACTAAATTTTGTCATAATTTATTGCACTTGGCAAATACTTAATGCTTAATTAATTAAATTTTGAAATAATTTCCAGTAACACATAAGTTATTAAAGAAAAAACCACTAAAACATTTTGTGTGGAAAATTATAAGTAAAGATGACAATGCCTTTGGAATATTCGTTCAAATAAAAGTAGAATGTTAATTCAACAAATTAGCAGGCATAGTGCACATGAAATCTTCAGTATAATATAAAAGAACATGAGAGTAGGGTGTCACCAATTACACCATCACCATAAACATCTTCGCATCTAGATAAAGTAACATCTATGAAAACCAGTGAAATAGTAGGCTAGGTGGCTAATAAATCAATAGACCACGAATATATAGATCAGTGTTCTGGTAAACTGGTGTACTGTGTACCCACGGTTAAACTCAAGGGTGAACCCTTTCTCTTAAAGGGTTCAACTGGTGAGAGTCGGAATCAGATTGACTTCAAATCTACCAATTCGACTTTCGTATGTACTTGATGGTCCAATTGGTAAAGACGCCGATGGCTCTAGTCGGAAGATTACAGTTTCGATCCCTGGCTGATCCACACATTTTTATTTTCTTTATTTCTCAGCTTTATCAATTATTTTTTTGGGATATGGGGGTTTCTTTTTCTTAATTTCGTAGGGAGAATTGGAGATTATACATTTTCAAAATTACAAAATTGTATTTTTTGTAACTTTTTCTTTTTACCGGTATTTTATAGGTTTTTAGATAAACTAAATAGAAGAAAAAAGTATACATTCACCAAACGTTTTTTTTTGCTTAGGAAAAACTGACAAAAAATACTTGGGAGGGTTTCAGTAATAACCAATTCAATTATTTGTTACCTAAATTCAAATTCTTTATTGGTCCATAAATACAATTTGGAGCCTAATGGCCATTGGACAGGTCCGGTGAGATTACAGAGCATACAAATAAAAATTAAAAATACTCAAATATGCACGGATATAAAATAAAATAAACATAAAAATAATTAGACATATAATAATGGTTTTAGCCTTTAAAATGATCATAAAACTCCTATAAGGAGTTATGCCCAACAGCATTTGAGTCACTTTCCTCTTAAAAAAATTTAGGAGTAAGTTTATCTACACGAAGATATTGGTGGTTTATTGGCAAGAGCCCTTAATATACGTTTTTGAACTAGCATCCTCAAATTGTTATTCCATACAGTATTTTTGATTGCACTTGTCCAAAATAGAACGTTAGTAGCCCTTCTTCTCTAAGAACCTCTCTTAGTACTCTAATTTGGTAACATAGAATTAAGTGATTTTATAATTTTACTACTTTGCGAGTTAAATGCCATATTACTGTCCATACTAATGCCCAAAAAGTAACAGAATCTATTTGCTCAATATATTCATTATTAATGAATACATCATATGAAGATAAGTTTGACTTCCGTTGAGTGTGAAAGGCTATATAATTTGTTTTATTGGGGTTTTATATATAAAGAGTCATAGCTAAGCCAGTTTATTAGTGTATTACATACTGAATTTAAATTAGATTGAATATTTGACTCGGATTTATCAGTAATAAACAATGTTGCATCATCTGCATATAAACAAGTAAGACATTAACATATATGCAGTTTTTGTAAAACTGCAAATTTGATTTTTAAAGGCAAGTATATTTAAAAATATTTCTCATAAATTTTGTATGGAACTGACAACAGCGCAATCGTATAGGTACGTTCAACAGTTTAGAATAATAGTCAGATCAAGGTCAAATTCACCCATTTTTAAATTTTAGAATTCAATGCTAAAACTGGTACCATTAGTTTTTGGACATTATACACTACACACTCTTGTCACATTTTATATGTACATTATATTTTAATTACATCCTGTAAACAAACCAAGTATTAAAAGTATCCTCTTAATATTTTCACTCTTTCTCCAAACTATAAATTTTCAATTTTACAAACTTACCCTTCATTTTCTTCTTTCTTAACGTCATCGCCATTCATCGGGGGAGCTTTCATTTTAATAATCCTAGTCATAGGTTTGTATTTGTATTTTTTGAGAAACGGAATTTTTTGTAGTTCAGGCGGTACTTTGAACTCCTTCCGTTTGGGTTCTTTAACCAATTTTTCGCACTTGGTCCACTCCGTCAAGTTACCGGTACAAATGTAGCCGCCACTAGCGAAGGCTAGCTGACCACCTTTGCAATTCGAGCAAGGAGTTAGGGCTCCAAAGGTCATTATGTCAGCTAGATGTTCCAGAGTCTATAGAAAAATATTTGGTATTCATTTAAAATAATATTCTCCTCAAAAAATTATCAAGGGTAATATAACGAGACCTTGATAAATAGTCGACTATTTTTATTGTTTCTAAATTTTAAGTGTTTTTGATATCAATTTGTCGATACTTGATTATTAATGACAAAATTATGTTTCGACAAATTGCAAAATACACGAAAAATTTAGTAACAATAGAAATATGCGCTAATTTATTAAGGTCGAGTTATATTTTATGCCCTAAATGTAACTTAAATTAGTAAATACACAATAAAATAACTTTTATTTTCAGTTCATTTTAAAAGGTTACACGAAATAATAGCCGAGAATACCGATTAAGGAGAAGCGACAGTAGCTGTCGGTGCCTTTGATATCGGATGGACCTTTTTCACAACATGACTTTGATTAATACACAACTTAATACGCTGAGAAAACATGCTTATTTTCTACACTGAGCGAAATAGTTTGGCAAATTATCTGAAATCATTGTTATAGTCCATGCCCAAATATTGTAATGTGATTTAATTACACTGAAGTAGTTAGGGTTAATAGCAATGGTGAAATTTTGGCACCAAAATATAATTCATTATGTAATAATTATTTCTGAATTTATATTATAATGAAAGGACTTTCAAGTTTATTACTCATTTCTGTAGAAACAAGTGTTTTCTCGCAAAGATAAGCCAGATGTCATTTAAGGTTTATGTATTTAGAGTTAAATACCTGGCTTTGCTATCACCCAGACAATACAAATATGCCCATTGGACGTCCATTCGATATACAATTTTGGATGTCTAGACTCTAGACGTCCAAAAATTAGTTTTTTCTGCACTTCCGCCATCCAATGGACGTCCAGTAAAGTATAAAAATGGCACACTTTTGACCATTCAGAGGACGTCCAATTCTGGAATATATTTGGACGTCGAATACTGGTCATTCAAAAAACGTCCAGGATTATATTTCCATTGAGACCACATCCCCACTTTTTTTACAGAACCGCAACTCACCACACACTATTTTATATTATTAATAATTTGTTTATTATTTTCGCAAACCACTATACACCATTTATTTTTTTTTTAATTAAAGATCACTTAACCTGAGCAGGAATCGAACTCACGACACATCCATTATCGTTTTACGTTTTTAATCGCTAGACGGTTCGACCAAGGAACCACTTTAAAACTTTTTACTAGATGTAGTTATAATGGAATAAGATTTCAAACTTTCGCTGATAGAATGAAATGCAATAGATTCAATTTGTCAATTTTTAATGACCAATTATATTAAAAAAAAAGGAAGTGTATATAGATGGGAATTATCTGGTAGGCTTAATAAATAATGACCTAAGATGGACGTCCACTGGACGTCAAAATACTACTAAACTTAAAATTAAGTCCAAAAACAGACGTTCTCTGGGTATCGATATTCAGCTGTCAAATTAATTAGCATAAACGGACGTACACTGGATGCCCGGATATGGACGTCCTGACCCTCAAATGGATCTAAAATGTACGTCCATTGGACTATGTATGCTGTCTGGGCATAGACGAATATATACAAATAGTACTTATTTAAGTATGTACCAATATTTCCAAAATCAACTCCAGTATATGATTCATTCAATAAATATAAATATGAATGGGCAAAACATCATTATATTGACATAATTGTAACTTAAAATTTAGTCATAATAAAGGGATTTCGCCCACTTTGCCCAATCCTAATTGAAACACGCGGATTTATTATATTTTTTTAAATATAATTTCAAAATAAAATAAACAAAATCTGCAGTTCATTGCTTATTAAATTTATTTAAAAGAAGACAAACATATATTTCAGAAAATCAAATACCTACATATGAAAAATAAAATGTCAAAAATGATTAAATCATTATACTTAATATTTATACATGTGATAAAATTCATAGTTTCCTAATAACTTTTTTGGCACATTTTATATCTGTATTAGAATACCTAAGTGTAAAAAATCTTCATCTTATTACTACACAAAACAAACACCAAAAAAATATCACTTAACATCAGCGGCGGCGCGTGGTTCAATACTCTGGGGGTGCACAACGTAAGATACAAAAAAAATTGGGTGCCACACAACCACGTCCAAAAATATTCTTTAAGCGCTATCAAACCGTCAATCTGGGTTAGCAAATTAAAGGATCTTATTAAAAAATTAAAAATTAATAACTTACCCTGCTGTCTCTGATGAATACTTCTGCCTTGCCAAAACAATTGTCTTTATAGATATAGGAATAATAGTTTTTATACTTCACAAACACGTTTTGAATTGAAAATCAATACGTCTGTCCTTTTTCGAGATAAATGCATCAATAACTAATTCATTAAAATTTGGGATCTCTTGAATCATTTGTTTCTCAATAGATAACATTGCGAGGGCAGTTAACCTATTTTCACCCATTGTACTTCTAAGAAAAGTTTTTATTCGTTTTAATGTGGAGAAACAACGTTCCGCTTCTGCGGTTGTCATGGGCATCGTAACAATTGCTTGTAGCACTAAAAACGTCTCTGAAAAATCTACTTGCAAATTATTTTCAATTAAAAATTTAAGTAGGTGGACTGCTCCTGAAACTTCTCTAAAATCTGATCTTCTGTATATTATTTCCAGTTCTGTCTTCAATTTATCCTTGTTCAAAAAAGGAAAATTCATAATCGCTGAATTTAGGTTTAGTATGGGAAAATTCGTTGAAAATGTATCAAAATTATCAACTGAAAATAAGTGCGCTATTTCCAGATGGCCAGTGAATGAAAATCTTCTTTTGATTTCTGCAATTATAGTGTCACATACCTCCTTGGCTTGCACCACCGTAGAAAAATAAGAATGTCTATCTTCTGTCTTTCTTCTTTTCCTACCTTGATTGTCATCAATGTTTGCTAACTCAGTTTCTTTAATAGTATGTATATTATCTCGTTCTTTCTGAATATTTTGCTCAAACTCAGTAATGCATCTTTTTACGGTTACTGAATCAGTAGCTCTTTTTTGCAGCTGTGAATATAAAATGTTGACGTGGGGCATTATACGATGAAAAACTGACAACCAAAAAATAAACTTAGGATCATGCAATAATCTTAAAAGTGCGCCTGCCTTCGTGATGGTATCAGATTGTCTGGATGTAGATTGTATTTTTTCCATACACGCTATAAGGGACTCCCGGTTTTCATATACTGTATTAACGGTTCTAATTTTGAAGTTCCACCTGGTAGCAGATGCTCTTGGAACTCTATTTCCAACCACTTCATCCAATATGGCAACTCTTTGTGGAGAGTTGGAAAAAAAATTGGTAATGTCACTCAGTTCGGCAAAAAAAATACGTGCATTCGTATTTATGCTTGTTGCCTGAGACATTATCAAGTTTAATTGGTGAGCATAGCAATGAATATAATGGGCGTATTTAAATTTATCTTTAATAAGTTTTTGTACACCACCATGAGCGCCACTCATGACGCTTGCTCCGTCATAACTTTGGGAAATCAACTGATCAGGATTTCTTAAAACATAATTTAACGCTTCTTCTATGCAGCGAGCTAAAGCAACAGCATCATGTTCATTCGGTTTTACAAAAGTCCAAAATCGTTCAACGGGGCTGCCGTTCGGTAAAGTATAACGGTAAACTATAACCATTTGGAAAATATTGGAAATATCACTTGTTTCGTCACTCATAATGGACACAAATTTCGAGGCGGCAATTTCTTTTTTGATATGTGCCTGACATACGAAAAGAATACATTCCAATAAATCGTTTTGAATGTCTTTTGATGTACCTTTAAACACAGTAGCTTGCTGCAAATGATCCCTCAGTGCTAAATCCAGTTCGGCAGAAAAATTTATAAGTCCTCTAAATATACCAGGGTTCACAGAATCTTCTTGTTCATCATGTCCACGGAGAGCAAGCTCAAAAGCACCACCAAATTTTATACAGTTTATAATTTTAGATAAAACATACCTATTTTTCTTTACTTGGTAATTATGTTTTTGAATGCTTGATCGATATGCACTATTTAATTGTTGTCGAATATCTTGTTTACCTAATAAATTATATCCTAATTTAGCAGATAAATGTGACTTTGAATTTTGATGTTTTTTAATTTTTTCGGATAAATGTATTAAATCTCTAACGCCAGATTTTGTCCATTCTGATGCCTCGTCGCTTCCAAATAATAAACAAGGAAAGCAGTAAAGACTGTTACTCACATCACACCCGCACAACCAGTCAGTTTTTTCATAAGTATCTGTTTTAAAAGTACGTTTATATTCACGACTTTTGCATTTAGTTACATTCGTAATTAATACACTTGGTTTCGGACGCCCAACACTTTTAATTTTTATTTTTTCTTCTAAAGGAAGGGAAGAAAAATTAATTGTCTTTAAATATTGCACGCTAATGTCCGTCATTTTAACAAAATTCCCGTTTCGACAGCGCGACACCGATTATTACGCTCCCCACGCAAGCTACAAGTGCACAAATTTTATGTGCACGCGTGCCAGTAGAAACATCGAACGTCACACAGACTGCCGCGGTGAGGGAGGGAGAAGATTGACCAATCGGATCGAATATTCCGATGTGCAGTGTACGAAGATATCGCGGCGGGCGTCGTGCAAAGCGAACGGCTGTATTTTTTTTTCTCGGCTGGATTTCTCACGTTACGCATAGCGTCTTGCGATTTGGAGTTTTGTTTACGAAATAATTGATCGTTTTTTAAATAAAAATAATTATTAAAATAATGACAGGACAGAATCACAGGATTTAACTAGTTTTTTTTTTCAAGAGGCATTAAATTTGGGGGTGCACGTGCACATGTGCACTTATTGAGTAACCGCCGCTGCTTAACATTGCTCACGTACTAAACACAACTTGGACTGACTTTGACAGATAACATCATTTTGAGTGATACACAACTTATTTTCGCACATGCGCGTTACAAAACGGTACACTAAAAACACCAAGCTGTCGCTTCTCCTTGATCGGTATTCTCGGATAACAGCTTGTACTCTGACGATAAATTTATTTGACAGTAGCTGTTATTAAATATTATACTTATAATCAAGTATGCGAATTGCTGTCAACATAGGTGAATATCAAGCATGGATAGTCAATTGCTTCTAACGATAACGTAATTTGCGATATGATTGGTTAAAATGTCAAAGTTGACAGACGAGGGTAATATACCAAGACCTTGATAGTAGTCAGCTATTTTTGTTGAATCTAAATCTCGAGAACGTTTTAATATTAATTTAATGACATAATTTTTGGCCCTAATAATCTGATTTAGGGTCGGTCTTTTCACCTTCAGATAAAGTTCCAGTTAACTAACCAGTGGATATATTATCTGAGAGTTACTGTCTGACAGATAATCAGGTTTCCGTCTTTTCAAGAGAAATAATCTGTAGGGTACTTATCTGGTACTTTTTAACGTTCTGTGGTCATGTAACTACATTCATATCATTGAGGTAGTATTATTGGGAGACGCGATCACGTGGTCAAAAGCGGCATTGGTCCGCCATATTGATGCAACACTTGCGTCAAACAGTTGTCGCATTGTGATTTAATTGATAGGATCAATTTCACTTTTTTTTTTTATTTACCGTTTGTATGATATTTAAATATTATAGTGAAAGAGAATAATTGTTTCATGTGCTCTTCGCAACTGCAATAGCAGGAATGCAGTTGATAAAAAGAAATCGACAGAAATAACATTTCATAGGTAAGTATACAAAATGATAACAATAACCAGGGTAGTATATAAAAAAATTATTTTTATATTTTACTTATTTAAATAGTTATTGGTTAAAATATTTTACGGTACTTGTTTCATATACTTACGGTTTTCTATTATTTTATTATTGTTTAGAAATTCCATTTTATGCTGTGCAAGAGTTTAATTTTTCCCACGTAACACAAAATGGTAGAAAACCGTATATGAAACTGTTACATATTTTTACCAAAAAATGAAGCCCAAATAACAATGTTTTCCTTTCAGATCTTTACGTCAGAATGTCTCGTTGCAATTTGTAAATAGAGGCCCTCGAAAACCTATAAAACACAGTGTTCTGTGTTCCAAGCATTTTTTTGAGCTATACATTGACCGAACATCAAGTTATGTTCATTTAAAAGATATTGCTGTTCCTTCTCTTAATCCTGATGTAAATTGTAGTAGTTTATATTACAAGTAGATTAACAAAACACTGTTTGGCCATGATTTATATACAATTTTTTATCTCTACTTAAATATTGATTTTTTTTTAAGAAAAACAAAGATTTGTTTTTTCAGAAGCAATATTTTTGCAACTTTTTAAAATATTTGTTTATAATAGAGGTATTTAAATATCAACACAAAATAAAAACTTGCTTTTAAAATAAACATACATGAGTATTAAATCAAAAACACAACTAAAAACTAAAAATTAGACAGCATCTATAAACTTCACACTTCAAAGGAGGTATGTAACCTACACTACTATCTAATATTCAAAATCACTATAATCAGAACCAACGTCAAATTCTTCTGGTTCTTCTGACGTGTCAGTGTCGTGTATAGATACAGTTTCAGAAGTATCTGAGAAAGAATTGTAGGAATTATAAATCAGATGATCTACATTCATGTCGACTGTAGCTATGGGATCTTTGTTAGGAACTGTTGATAAGCCACTTGTACTTGGAATCAGTATTGCTGAGTTCAATGGAAGTTGTACTTACAGTATCAACGATGCTAGTAATAGTAATAATATCTAAGCATATGTCTTCCTTTGCAGTTTCGGATTTTAGTTTCAGGTTACGGGCAATATAAACTATTTTGGTTGCACTTCGGTTTAATAATTTATTTCGTTTAGACGTGTGCAATCCGCCATAAGTGCTTATTTCGCACGCCGCTGATATTGCTGGTAGCTGAAGAAAATTTGCAGATACTTTTTTGAGAGCTGTGCAGAAGACACTGTAGTTTGATTTGTCGTGTTTTAAAATTATTTTGCGTGAAAGAAGACATTGTTTTGCTGGAAATATAACGACAAAAGCCCGTATTTTTGGAAAATTAACAACTAAAACCGTGCAGCTAAGCTGTCGAAAGATGATTTCTAATAAAAAGTCTTCCATTTTTCTTGTGTCGGAAAGTATTTTGGTCCAACCTTGGAGTTCGTATGTTGTTATTAAGACACTTGTCGTTGTCACAATTTTTTTTTTTTTTATAAAAAACAAAAACAAACGCTTTTTATTTATGATTTTATATAATTTGAAAAAAGAAAAACATTTAGTTTTATGTTAAAAAAAAAAAAACATGAAAAAAAAAATTGTTCTACATAACTATATTTAAAGTTCGCGAAAAAAACAATGAATTGCTTATTAATATGACCCTAATTAATAGAAAAAAAATATATTATTCAAAATATATTAAAATTCTTATAATTTTTAGAGAATCAGGACCTGGCAAGGCATCCATATTGTTACTACTTTAAGCCACGCCTAGTGCGACGTTTTATTTACTTGCGAACTAAAGTATAATTTATAACCACCGTAGCGTAACTTAACTTAACGCCTTAGAAATTTAACCTAAGATATAAAAATAAAGTCTATTTATAAATGTCCGTAACGTAAGAGTTGATCATGCGTGTTGTATTTCAGAGATTATCAAATTACTGACAACCTTATGAAATAAACAAGTGTAAACAATGTACCTAACCTCTAAATAAAACTTATAAATTATGATTTTGCTATATAGAAAGAATATATTAACTACTTTAAAAGCAATAATATAAAAATATAATACAACAGAATAGTTAACCGAAGATGTTGATTGTTTTTGAGCAATAATGAGAATTTAATCTTTCCTAGCAAACTAGTTTTGTGTCTTATTTCAGTTCTAGGCTTGATGTTTATAGGTATATGCAGCAACACTCATATTTCATAAATAGTTTATCCCCAATAACATAAACACAAATCATTCATGATAATGTATGTCCATCAAAAAGGAGAATGATAGTTTACAAATGGTATTTGTCTATTCATTTATAAAAAAAAAATAAATAAAAAGAATAATTGACAGTTATCACATGCTGAACTCAGAATTATCTCATTGGCTAACCGTAAGGTCTTAAGTTAAGTTAAGTTGTTAAGTTAAAAGTTGGTGAACTTTTTACGGTACGTTAAGTTCTTAAGTTACGTTACGAACATTATAAATAAGTATACGTAAATGCAATATTTCAACTTCTTACGTTAAGTTCTTAAGTTACGTTACGGCGGTTATAAATTAAGCTTAATGCTTATAGCGCCTCTTTATAATACTACCCTCAATGTATTTATGCATGCGATGTCACTCTCACTGTCACTTTTTGTCGTTATTTCGTTCTGTCACTTATTTGAAAAAAGTTTTTGTATTTTTCTGAAAATATTTGTTATTTAAAGCAAGTGACAAAAAAAGAGATCGACCAACTTTCAATAAGCAAGAGAATGCTTGAAACATAAAGCAGTACTGCAAAATAAAAAACTGATTCTGGGGTCCGTTGTGTTGTAATTAACATAAGATTATTTATTTGATTAAAGGCAAATCTTTTCACCTCTGAGTAAAGTTAAAAGTAACTACTTGCTGATCAAAGTATAGGCTATTGTTCGCCAATCTGTCAAGTAAACCTACATGTAACTTTACTCAGAGTGAAAAGATAAGATCTAATTAAATTTTTCAAAGATGTAGTTTTTTTTATTGTGTATGTGTGTGTGTATTATTGGTGCGAATGTGAATTAGTTTACACTATTTGCTACTTACTATTTTATGTAATGTAAAGGCTGTTTTTTTTTATGTTGCTTATTTTTCCAAGTGTTTTTTTCGAGAGTTATATACAATTATACAAAACAAACATGTAAACTACTATTTACAAAAAATCTTCAACAACGTCCATGAAAGCAAATAAAATAATATGTTAACTCGTATCACATATTATTATGTCATATACCTACTTATCTGTCAGCTTACTTTATCAGGAAGTTCGTAGGTAAGATAAGTTATCTTTCAGATTAGACCAATTTATCTGCTGGTTACCTTTATCAAAAGTGAAAAGAAGACTTTTTAGGTTATCTGGGAGATAACAATTACTATCTAAAGGTGAAAAGACCAACTGCTTAATAACAAATACCTATCTTCACATATTTCGACCAGATCTGGCAACGCCCAGGGCCGACTAGAGGGGGGGTAGAATAGTTTTTTGTTTCACGGGGCCCGATCTAGAGAATTGTTCCTGGGGCCTGGCTCTCAGCGGCCCTGGCAACGCCGACAACTATTGGTAGCTTGATGTGCGCGATCAACAGAACTGAAACATTCTCTCATCCACACCGAAGAGATTCACAACAGTTTTTCATGTTCACAGTTTATCAACAGAATATTAAAAAAAACAAAAACTTTCAATGTGTTAATGTAGTGTTTATTTAATAATAAAAATACACCATCAACAATCTATTTCACCAACCTTTAGTGGGACATGGATATTATTGAAAACTATATTTTATCGATTTATTTGCAATAGTATTAAAATAGAATACACATAGAAATATTAATGAAAATTGAATATAATTATTTCAAAAAAACACTTATGGGTCTTGATATGCCATAACAGGATTATGTACCTAAATATAAATTTAGGTATGTAAATATTATTACATAAGTATATAAAGATTTAATTTCTGTAATTGGTGATGTAGCATTTCCTACACCAATAATTCTACAGTAATGTTCAATTGGAATTAAATCCGGATGGTACTTGGGTATCATTTACGCAAAATAATAAAGTATGTAAGTTAAGTTACCTTATCTTTTCCAATTGGTATTTCTTGATTGTTATATGTCAACAACGCATGCCATTCTTTGATAGAGAGGCTACTAAGTTTATCCCTATACTGAAACATAAGTTTATTTTGGAATCTGTATTCCTTGTCATCTCCATCCCCGTCTATTTCATCTTCTGTTTTCAGCTTTTTCACTTCGGGAATGTTTTCTTGTTTAATTGCTCTAAAAATTATTAAATAAATTTGGCCTAGTCGCTTATTTAAAAAATTTAATAATTTGTCATGTGTTCTTTCTGAAGTATAGTTCTGTTATAAAAATGTCTTCCTTTATTTCAATCCTTGGACAAAGTTGTTAACCCTGTTGCAATTTTTAATTGCAAGAGTGGTGAAGTGATTAACTAATTTAAAAGAGCTTTTAATTACCTACTGAAGGGAATAAATATATAAGAGTTAATTAATTAGTTAATTGGTTAATTAAATTTGAAATTTAGAATGCACTAAATAAGAGTCACTGACATATTATTGTTCTTGTCACTTTAAATCGACGACAAAAAGTGCCTAATACATAAAAATTTAGATGAGAAAAAACAGAATTTGTTTGGTTTTAAAGAAAATAAGAAAAACTCATTATCTAATACGAGGGCTATCCGGCGGAAATTGAGCCTCGTCAAGAAGGATGTGTGTCAAATTTAAATTTGAGTGATGTGACAGTTATTGCATAAACATGTAACAAGCAACTTGTCTATCAAACCTTTGATTTTGGAAATTTGAATATCGAGATGTATGTGGTAAAAAACAGTAAATGTGTCAAATTATTCACAATGTTTACCATCATATGCAACGGTCAAAAGTCAAGAGTCAGCAGTCAATGAAAGATCATCATGATTCTGGATGATGATGATTTTAGAACTGTTGCCTACATTCATTCGATGAACAAAATTATCAACACAGGTGTACCATAAGGATCTATGTTGGGCCCTCTTTTATTTATATTGTATTCCAATGATCTGAATATATTATTAATGTGTATTCAAGTGACCAAGTATGCAAATAACTCATCAATAATAATAATATAATATTTAAAAATCTAAAAGTTGACAAGTATTTGTATTGCTCCCGGTTTTATACGTTTTTCGTTGATTAAAAATGAGTTTAATGTGGTAAATTTAATATCAAAATTTTAGAGTCAAGAAAATTGTGTATATTTGTGAACTTAAATAGCCCAATCGGATTAGGTGAAGAACAGGCTTGAGATTCTGAAAAATTCGAAGCAGCAATTTTCCTTCGGAATTCGTTGGAGGGGGTCTGTGGTAGTCTAAATTCAAAAAGTTGGGTTTCCAAAGTTGTCGTTACCTCCGCCAGCTTGATTTAAAAGGTTATTTTTTGTATCTTGAATAACTCATTTATTTTCAATTTTACGAGAAAAATTGTTATAAACAACGTTGTTTAAAATTAAATTTCCTACAATTCTATTTTTTTTGTACGCTTGATTTTTTTGTATTTATCCCTGAGAAGAGTGGGGGTAAACTCTTATCATTGTATTATCACGTTTCTTTTTAATTCCAGGTATACAGTAAACCACAAAAGAACGAGGCAGCTGCTCCGTAGAGCGCGTGAGAGAAAATAAATTTCATTTTTTTAATTGTAAAAATTATACTGTTCGATAAACTGATTATTTACACCCCTCTTTTCCTTTACCGTGAACGTGCGACCCAACAATATAAACTTTAGAAAAAATCGGAATCATAATTGTACCAAATAACATTTTTGAAAAACAGCAAAAAAAAAACAAACAGAAAAAATAATGGTACAACAATAATAAACGTGACAATACAATACTTAGGTTCACCCCCACTCTTCTCAGGGATAAATACAAAAAAATCGATCGTACAAAAAAAAAACAGAATTGTAGGAAATTTAATTTTAAACAACTTTGTTTATAGCAATTTTTCTCGTAAAATTGAAAATAAACGAGTTATTCTATAACCCCCTCTTTTCGGGTATAAATCGAAAAAAATCGATCGTACAAAAAAAAAAGCAAAATTGTAGGAAATTTAATTTTAAATAACTTTTGTAAAAACTATTTTCCGTGTAAAATTGAAAATAAATGAGTTATTCAAGATACAAAAAATAACCCTTTAAATCAAGATGGCGGAGGTAACGGCAACTTTGGAATCCCAACTTTTTGAATTTAGACTACCAGAGACCCCCTAAAACGAATTCCGAAGGAAAATTGCTGCTTCGAATTTTTCAGAATCTAAAATACTAATCCGATTGGGCTAAAAGTGCAGTTGGGAGGAATAGAATTGATTTTATGTGATTATAAAAGTTTTTTTTTTAATAAAGTCATTAAAGATAATTTATGAAACAAAAAACCTGCCGTGATAAGAATTTTTAACATTGCTTCCAGTGGCGTACCAGTTTTATTTGCTACAACTTACATTAAAATTAAAAGTATTTGTTAAAAAGTCGATAAGTTTTTGAGATCATTTTTCATTTTAACTATTCTTTGTTCGTCTTTGACATTCTACATTGGTGCGTCTGAAACATGGAGAAAAACTTTAGATGCTGTCGTCTAAAGGAGTTTACAAATTATTGCTGTTTAGGTAGTTAGGATTAAAGGGTACAAAATATACTGCTCTAAAAAATGCCAAACAACATATGATGATGACGAAGACAAAATTAATAACCTGGAAGGAGTTATCCAGAAATTGAAGGTTGACTTAACTGATAAAGACAATTATATAAAGAGACTGAAACGTCAAACAGCTGATTTTTCAGATGCCGCTTCAGATGTGGAACAATATCTAAACTCGCGACTTATTGAGCAAAGAGATCGTAATGCCAAGTTAAATAATGACCTAATCGTATTAAGAAAAAACTGTGATACTTTGCAAAAGCAGTTAGTAAATTCTTCTGAATCATACAAAAAGCATTCGATTATCTCATGAGTATGTTCTTATATTGGGAATGTAAAAACATCATCATTAATGAACAGCACGGTTTCTGTCCTGGTGGGTCAACAGTGACTAATCTCTTGCTTTACAACACTTACATTATTAATGCTTTAGAAAACAAGTCACAAGTTGACTCGATCTATACAGACTTCTCAAAAGCCTTTGATCGAGTAAACCACAAACTTCTTATTAACAAACTAAAAAATATTGGAATATCGGATGTCATGCTGACATGGATTCAAAGTTATTTAATAAATCGTTTTCAACGCGTGAAAATTGCGGGTGTTGTATCTCATGAGATAACAGTTCCTTCAGGTGTACCTCAAGGTTCTCATTGTGGACCTATTCTATTTAACGATATTTGTGATACATTAAAATTT
Organism: Psylliodes chrysocephalus; assembly: GCA_927349885.1. Classification (NCBI taxonomy): domain Eukaryota; kingdom Metazoa; phylum Arthropoda; class Insecta; order Coleoptera; family Chrysomelidae; genus Psylliodes; species Psylliodes chrysocephalus. The sequence goes on along the minus strand of OV651815.1, from coordinate 43,533,129 downwards.
AGCCAATACCTACTTTTTGCAGATGATTTTAAGTTATTCAAATCTATTAATTCACATTCTGATATAATTGAATTGCAAACAGACATTGACTCCCTGAATATATGGTGCAATCTAAACCAAATGGATCTAAATATTAAGAATTGCTTCTGTATATCTTTTAGCAAAATTTTGTCACCCATCATACATGACTATTAAATTAACAATCATAGTGTATCAAGAGTTGATACCATTAAAGATTTAGGTGTCATGATGAATAGTAAATTGTCTTTTCAGGCACATATAGATATGATAACAGCAAAGGCATCAAAACTATTAGGTTTCATTTCTAGGTCTTCCACGGATTTTTCTGCATATACGTTCAAAACGATGTATTGTTCTCTAATAAGATCACAATTAGAACACTGTTCGATTATTTGGAACCCATATTACAATACTCATAAGCATCTAATTGAAACTATTCAGAATAAATTCTTGAGAATATGCGCCTATAAAATGGGTTATATAAGAGGAGATAACTCATATGCTTCAATTAATTCTCAATTAAACTTAAAATCACTTGACTTTAGGAGAACAGTTTCTGATATAATTTTTATAAATAAATTGTTAACAGGGAATATTGATTCTCCCCAAGCAGTAGGTCTTATTAATTTTAATACCTTTAGTAGGACTAGACAATTCGACTTATTTAATATACCATTACATACCACTAATTATGCTTTTAATTCACCAGTAAGTCGAATGTTACGTGAATGTAATAAGTTGAAATGTAAAAATTGTGATATTTTTGGAACTATTAATGCTCTCAGGACTTATTTAAATAATATGGAAGTCTAACATTTTATGTCTACATTTTCTAACTGATTTTATAATTGTTATTTGATGCCGTTATATTTTATATTTTGTATTGTATTTTATATTACCTATATTAGTATTAGTTTAGTATTTAGTTCAGTATTTATTTTGCTGTTTTTATTCTACCCGTGAATAAATAAATAAATAAATACTTTGGAGAATGAAAACACAATCTACACTAAAGAATTAAAGGATTTTCGTAATAAACTTTAGGACAGTAATACAACAACTACTACCTCCCTAATAGAAACTGATTCATCAAACACAGTAAATCAAAATTAATTAAGTTAATAGACGATTTACATGTTCAGATACAAAATATCCAAACCACAACTATTGCCACCTCATGTATCTGATGAATTAATGCTTACTGAACTGGAAGAACGACGGAGAAAATCCAACAATCTGATGGTGTTTAACTTACCTGAAAGTAATGATGACAAGTCCAAGGTAATCGGAACAGGCACATGGAAAAGCCTTCATAGGCAGACCATGTCCCAAAAGAACTGGAGAACTACTCTTAATGAATAGGAACCAGTTGGAAGTGATAACAGGGTTCATGACTGGGCACGCCCCAGTAAAGAGACACTTGAACAAAATTGGCATGTACAATGGGGAACTCATGTGCCGACTATGTCACAAGAAACCAGAAACGGCCAAACACATACTGTGCGAATGCGAAGTTCTAGATCGCAAAAGACAGGCTCTTTTTGGACGACCCCAGGTTGATCCAACAACGTATAGAACCCACTCACTCAAGGATCTGTACAAACTTGTACAAGGTACAAAGGTGATACACTCACTCAAGGATCTGTACAAACTTGTACAATGTACAAAGGTGATAGAGTGGGTGCTATGAACTAACATGGGGTAAAACACAATAAGCCAATAGGCTTCAGTGTTATTCGGAGACACATAGTCAGACGAGCCCAGGAGAGAAAAAAAAAAGGTAATCGGAATTTTGCAGGATTTAATTAACTCACCTCCATCACAGTGGCGGCTCCTGGTTGTGTAGAAGGATGAGGCTACATGAGGTTAATTTTGTCTAAACACGAATAAATTTCCACGTCACCGACGATAACCCTACTAAACAATTATAGAAAATAAACTCAAAAAAGGTAAATTCTAAAAAAAAAAACACTATTCTTAACGCAATTTGCGAAACCCAAAAATATAAATTATTTTTTAAAACTTAAAAATATGTTCTTAAAACAAGTTATAAATAAATTAAAAATTACAACCAAACCAAAAAAAGCAATTATTTTATCAAAAAAGTCTATAATTATGTTAAATTAAGTATAACTATACCAACCTATCCCAAACCTTAACTGCTGTATAAATTAAAAACTCGCCGCCTAATAAAAAGTAATAATTCTACCTTGCCAGTGTAATCCCGTGGACCACAAAAATAAAATAACAGCTAAAAATCTAAACTAAATCAAAATAAAAACAACCACCTACACTCTATCACTGCAACCTATTTGCGAAACACAAACAAGTACAATAATTAGGATTCGGTATTATTTCTGCTGGGCTGGAACAGACGATCAGCAACAGCCACGTGATTTAAAACTACCAATGACAGCATGTCCAAGCTCAACTTTTGTCGCCTCAAGACAAGGACAGATAGACTCGTGTTTAACATTAATAGTCATATATGCATCTCTAACACATACTTTGATTACTATACGGGGCAAGAGAGAGGTCCGACACGCCCAACATAGGGCGCGGCCATTTTGAACCCTATGACACAGTTTATAGCTAAAGAATCAGATCGCTCACTCTGCGTCGGCACTTTTTATCTCAATGTTCCAGTTTATACACTGCGCAACTCAGATAATACAATATATGACAACCGCTTATAATAAAACAGCAGTCTTCTGCGTATCCTGAATTTGTATTCCTGGAGTGGATGTTATTTTGGAACTTTCAACTGGTCCGAGTGAGCTAACTGATTCTTTAGCATTAAACTGTGACTCCATAAATAATATTTACTGACACTGACAGCAGCAAGCAAAATATCAGGTGCGTTTTAATCATCCGCTTCTGCTTCCGGAATTGCCGGTCAGTCGTTCTAACCTGTCAGATTAAAACAAGAAAACCGACAATTTCGAAGCAGAAGCGGATGATTAAAACGCACCTATTAAAAATATTGCGCCAAGATGTAGGCAACACGTAATAAGGGTTCAAAATGGCGGAGTTTTCTATCTCCTTTTAAAAGGCACTCAGAAAGCTGCGCAGTGCGACCATTCTCCGTATAGTAAAAGAAAATCAAAGTATGTGATCTCTAAGGTCTCTATGTGTTCGTCGGGTCGCGTGAGTGGAGCTTTCCTAAGTAAGCTAAAACTATTTCGCCTCTGTCGTCGTCGACTCTCAAGGTTTAGTAGGAGCGGGTTAACGCGGTTTGCGCCTAGATTTTTATTTACCATTTATAAAATACTACTTGTATGGGTCTTGAATATTGTTTTTTTTCAACTCTTTTCTGGATATGTTGTTAAAGTATACTTGTAATAGGTAATAAGCTAGATAAAAAAAAATCGTTCTTTACTTCATTTTGAGGGTGAGGCGCGGCCTCAGAGGCCTACCCTGAGGAGCCCCCATTGCTCCATCAATCATAGGACTACAGCTATTAGGAAAACATAATTCTAAAGGGGTAAGGGCTCTTAAAATAACATTTAATTCTACTTACAATGTTATTAAAAATCGGTATAAACTTAAAGGAAAGCTCGTCTTTCTCAATTTTGATCTGACACGTAAACAAATGGAATCAGAAAAACTTGTCAAAAAAGAACTGTACAATAAACGACGTGAAAAAGGAGAAAATAATCTTATCATCAAATTTATAAATGGATGTCCAAAAATAATTAGTTTGAATCCAAAAAACTAACCAATCAGAGCCCACCTTCTATTAAGTTCTCTCCTAGTTCCATTTACTACCAAAACGTTAGAGGATTAAGAACAAAGCTATTTCTGATGTAGCAACTGTAGCCCACGAAATCATTGTTTTCACCGAAACTTGGCCGACAGAAAACTTTAGTGATGCCAAACTTGGATTTGAAACTTTCAACATTTATAAACTTAAGTCTAAACAGGATTACAATGATTACATTAGACACTGAATCATCTGTTGCTAATGATATTAAAACATTTTGAAATTTTGTCAATTCAAAAAGAAAAAGTAATGCGTTACCCTACGAAATGTACTATAAACACACTAGATGCTCTATGGGCACAGATTTAGTTAATATGTTTCAGGATTACTTTAGCTCAATCTATAGCAATCAACCATGCCATAATTATGATAAACCATATTCAACCCACTTAGATTATCAGATATCTATTTCAGAAATATTTGAACACCTGAGCTGTTTAGATATGAGTAAGGGATCAGGTCCTGATGGCTTGCCACCTTCCTTATTAAAAACTTGTAGTTTTGTTATATCCTGTCCACTGCATATTATCTTTAATGTTTCGCTTCATAATGAAATGTTCCCCAATTACTGGAAATCAAGTTTTACTGTATCGATTTACAAATCAAATATAACTAATTACAGGCCAATATGCATTCAAAGTGTGATTCCTAAACTCTTTGATAGTATTATGACAAAATATTTATCGAAACTGCAGTGTGGGTTCCGCTCCAAAAAGTCCACTGAACTTAACCTGTTGTCGTATATTGATTACTTATTGAATGCCTTGGATTCTAATGATCAAGTTCATGCTATATACACTGATTTTTCAAAAGCATTCGACAGGGTTAACCACAGTTGCTTTATTGAAAAGCTTAGTAACATTGGCATTGGTGGTAATCTTCCGAAATGGATTGAATGCTTTATAACGAATCGCATTCAAATGGTTCGTGTTTCTGGCTTCTTATCCTGACTTTACCGCTACATCGGGTGTCCCTCAAGGGTCACATTTGGGACCTCTACTTTTTATTATATATAACAATGACATCCAATATTGTTTTAAGAATTCTCTTCCTTTGTATTCATGCATGTAAATTCCATACATGATTGTATTTGCCTGTAAAAAGACTTGGATAACTTGGTCCAATGGTGTAGTACTAATGGCATGGGATTAAATAAAAGTGAATGTCATGCAATCAATTTCAACAGAAAACATAGTCCTATTGAATATATCTATAAAATCAATGACATAACACTGGATACTATTCAGAGGTAAAAGATTTAGATGTGATACTAGATTCCACCCTTTCTTTTCAAACTCGGACGCGAAGTGAGAGTTTGGGTCGGATCAAGAGGAAAATCAAGAAAATCCTTTTTCACCGTTATTAAACGATAATAATTATCTGCTTTTAAAATTGTCCAGTTACATAAACCAAAAGGACGCTTTTTATTATTTATATTCAAAGAAGTTTTTTATATAACTGGTTATGTGCCAGAAAGAAACCGTATTTGTATACAAAATTTGAAATTTTTCTCTAAAGCCGTTTTGGGGCTATCGCGCCAACAGACAGACGACGACAGACTGACCGACGGAATGGGGAAACATGTTTTTCGTAATCTAGGGACCCTGAAACGTGAAAATTTGAAATAATCTCGGAAAGTGACTTTTTCACGATTACAATACTTCCCTCTTATCCAGGGAAGTAAAAACAATAATAAAAAGACTTGGTCCAATAATCGCAGAGAATCTACTGTAATTCTGGTCAAGTATTCCAGTTAACAACAATCAAGAATCAATTGAAGACTTTCCCAAAATTCATTTAAACTATCTACGTTTTTTTCATGGAAAATTATAGAAAAACTATAAATTTTTAAGTTGTGGAGTGCCATTTGTTATTTTTTATAGTTCAAATAAATATTATATAAATCACATTTTTTAGTTTTGATTATAAATCTGTATAAGTTTATTTTTTTAAAAAGTTGTCACCAAAAAAAATAATTTCAATAAATCATGTAGTTACGCCTCCTTGAATATAGAGGAAGCATGAACAATGTTAGATGAAAAAAACATACCTGTCAAAAGTACGATTTTTTCTAATTTGCGTTGTACTACATTTTGTAACATAAAAACAAATACCACTTAAATACCATCCATTAAATAAATGCATCACATTTTTGAAAATCCAGGATTGCCCAGAAAAAAACAGAAAAATCTATTTTTCTCACGTTCAAGTATTAAACAGATACGGCCATTTGAATTAACACGGCAGAATAGACAGCAATAGATTACAGAAATTGCAAAACTCTTGCCTGAGGCTAATATACGGTATAAGAAAATTTGATCCAATTTCACATACCTTAGAAAAGACTCATTGGCTCAATATGAAAAACAGACATATTTTACACTCACTTGCATTACTTCATAAGGTTATAATAAATGGTGTCCCACCTTATCTAACAGATAAAATCAAGTATCCGTCTGATATTCATAATATAAATATTAGAAGAAAAAATATTATTTCAGTCCCTCAACACCACTCATCGTTATTTCAGAGATCCTTCAGGTACTGCATAATAAACTTGTATACCCTACTACCAGACAATTTTAGTCATGTCAGTGTCTCTCTTAAAAAAAAAAATATTTTCGAAAAACTATTCAAAGGACAATGTAATAAGTTTTTTTAGATAAAATAAAATAAGTATGTTTTATTTGTTATTTTTTGTTATCTCTGGGTATAATTACCTAATACTTTCATATACTTAGGTATATATATTTTTTTTTTCATTATATTTTTGTTTTTCACAAGGTCCTTGTAAAAAAACATCTTTGAATATGTTCTTGTGTACATATTTATTTAATTTTTGGAAGCTTTTTACTGGTTAATGCAGACAATTATTATTATTATTGTACTAAAAAAATCTGATATAGACAAATATGTCATCCTTCAATAAGGAAAACACATTTAAGATTTGATAAACAACTGGTATAGTTTTAATTCATTGTACCTGACTCCTTATAAAATTCAAATAATGAAATTTCATATTCGTCAAAAAATGTGTTCACCTTTAGATGTAATAATTATCAATAACGTTCCAGTCATTCAGTTGAAACGAAATTTTTGTGCTTACCATCAATGAAAATATCAGCTAGAAAAATGTGTAGAATTAATAAAAAAATGTAATTCCTTGTGTTTCTTGTTCAGGAATCTCAAGCAAGAGTATTAAGAGGCACAATATAATAGATTAAATCATTATTTCTACCCTAGGCTCACTTTCTAACAGACAGCCCTCGTATATATTATGTGGATTTTACTTACACTACAACCTTTTTTACTTCTGCCTGATCCTCTTTACTCAATGTATTAAAGCCCGGTAGCTTATCTCCAGACTCAAAGTATCCTAAATCGGCTCTAACTTGTGCAAAACATGCGACATGGTGCCACATGTCTTGTCCTCCATACTTTTTTCCAACGTCAGTTTCAAAATCTTTTTTAGAAATACGTACCTATAATGGAACAAAGAAGACAAACGTTTTCCCTTTTTTAAAGCCAGATGAGACTAATTTAAATATGGCCATTTAAATGTAGCCAGAGATAGCAGGAGATGTAACTACACACAAATATCGTGCTGTATTGAATAAGACATATTCTAAGGGACACAGGATGGTATAATATCCACTGTTGTCATGCCTATTTCACTATTCATGGTTTGTTTACAAAATGATTTACATATCTTAAAAAAAGCTAAAATAATTCAATCTTTATTGCAACTGAACCCAAAAATTTTTGAATCATTAATTATATCAAATTTAACTGAATCAGACATGATTTCACTAAATTCCAAAAACTAATCTTAAGTTGCATTTCAAGTATTTGGTAGACTCCGTTTCACGAGAGAAGAACACAGCTGAAGTTGCAACGATGACAGTCGCAGAAACCAAATTATGTCTTGTTTACCTACGTCGCTTAGTAACTACAGGGTCACGTCACTGGCGTACCATGAATATTTTTATGCCAATAGTCATTTATTTATTTGTTAGCGGCGTTAGCGTTTGACATTTAAGGTAGTTCACTCGTAAAACGGCTTTTCTTAAAAATTCAATAAAATTGAAATATAAGGTCAGTAAAAGTGTCTTTTATGTAAATAAAAAAAAAATTTTTTTGACCGTCTGTGAAACGAGATATTAACAATCAAAATGTGCATAATTAACACTCTTGAAGCCTCTCATGTACACAAGTAATGCATTTATTTCCAGGTATCTCGAAAACTGTTCTTACCATATTTTTTAAAAACTAATGTAATGTAAATCAAGAAGGTATAAAATTGTCTAAAGAAACGCTGAATTTTTTTACCTTCTTAGTAAAAAGATATAGATTTTTAAAATAAAATTAGTTTTAAAGCAATCGACGCGTAGTTGGTAAAATTATTACAACTTGGCAACGTTGTATACGCTGCAATCAACGCGTTGTACCAAACTAACACTCGATCAGCTAAGAGGATGTTATAACCTCGCGACGTTTACTTGAAAAATTAATTCGTCCACTGTATTTGAGAACGGGAATCAGCGGTTCTGTTTGAACCAAAACAAACCCTTAAAATTAATATGAGGAAGTCACAAATTTCTATAGCAAACCATTCATGTATTTATGAGGTTGCCGGATAAGATGATATAAGCTTACATGTGTTTTGTACAGTCTCTTACAAAAATAAAATTGATTAGCATTGAGAATCTCGAACTATTGGTATTCACCATTAAGCGATATTTTTATGTACGACTGTCGCGAGTGAACTACCTTAAGGTTATTTTTTTGGAATCGCCTATTTGTTAAATATTTTTGATTTTAGATTATTTTAAGACGTTTGTAAGTGAGTGTTGTGTGTTTTATTTAATCTAAAACCATGCCTCCTAAAAAGCTTGTTGGTTTAAAAGGAAAAATTATCCACAGTCAAGGTCGGCAGATTATAAACAATGTCGCATATTTTATGCAATCCGAAGCTGAAGATGGAATTCAAATTCCTTTACAAAATCATCGGTAAGTAGAATAAAAAAGTATAATACCTATGTAATAATATAATTTATTATTCCTAACCAGATCAGTCAGAATTTACAAGTATTCTTTGGCGAATTTATATACTTTAGTACTAAGACTAGTCTTTAGACAAAAAGATCGGTTATTTCATTATGTTATTGTAGATTATAAATCGTGCCCTTATTGCAAGTACCACCTAATTATATATTTTGTCATTAACATACGTAGTTTGGGTAAAAATTTTTATCTGTAAAACAAATATTGCAAAATTTTGTCAGTAGTTTGTAGCTTTGAGATTGTTATAAAGTCTTTAGAAAAGTAGTATTCTAATTTAAAAATAATTGAATTCTACTAAAAAGTAGGTATTCGTCCTATATGATTTTGCGTGTAAAGAAAATATTTATTCTATACAATGAAAAACTATGTGTCTTGGTATATTTGCAAGACAAGCTTATGGTGTTACATTTCTTTAATTCGTAAAATATATATATCCTGATCGAGTCTTTTTAATATACACAACCTCTATTTTCCTTGAGAAAAAAATTAGAATAAATTTTGATAAAATACAGTTATTTATTACTACCTATATATTTGATTGAAATGTGATCTTATTTGTTTTTAGCCATAATTTAATTTCAAATGGGACATTGTATCAGTTAGCAACTAACTTGTTTAGGGACTAGGAGTATTTCCACAACCATACAATGTAAATATTGCTGATTTTTAATGCCTATATTTTTAAATTGCAGAGAACGAACTCTAAAAGCAACTGGTGTGAGTAAAAGTACTTACGCCAGAATTAAAAAGGAAACCTCAGCTATTGAAAGAGGAGCGCATCTACTTCATTTGGATCTCCTCGAAAAAAGAGACCAAGGAAAAAAATCAGTACTGGAAGCACTAAAACTTGGAGAACTAGAAAGGATTCGGGAGATCGTTTATGATTTTTACATCCTGGAGAAAAGGGCTCCTAGTTTAAAATGTAAGTTTGATATAAATAAAATAGTTATTTTTGTATAAGTGTCTGAAATCAGGTTTTTTTGTATTGTACCATTGACACATACTAAAAATCTTCAAAAGAAACGTCTATCAGTTCACTTTTAACCGTAAAACATTTTTAGGCTCGAAAGTATTTTAATACTTAATTTTTATAGAAGTTTTTTTATTAAGGAATATATATTTTTCTAGGTATTCTTCACAAAGTACAAGCTGTTCTACCTGAATTTACAGGAAGTAAAACTTTTTTATGGAGGCTGTTAAAACGTATGGGGTTTAGGTAAGTAGTTTTTAAAGTTGAAGTGTAATTTTAGTAGGCTTTTTAGAAGAAAAAAATAATAATAGGACTAGAATAGACATTGTGACATTAAAAATATTAATAAGTAATATGCATAAGCATTTCATTAAAAATAATGCCTTAATTCTAGGTGGCAGCGCACACAAGATAATAGAAAGATGATTATGGACTCCTATGATATTCGCCTAAAAAGAATTACTTTCTTAGAAAATGTTAGTAAATATAGAAATTAAGGCTGGAATGAAACATACATCCACAGCTCACATGTACAATCTAAGGGATGGTATGATATATCAGGAAAAGGTTTGAAGAAGCCAATCTCAAAAGGAAGGAGACTTGTGATTGTACATGCAGGTGGAGAAAAAGGTTTTATTCCTAATGCCTTATTAATATTTCGTTCAGGTATGTCTCTACATATATTGAAAAGTATTATTTTTTAAGTATCGATGGTCCCAAATATTTATAAACTCTGTATATATCAGGTATAACATGTTTTAACTTAGTTTAGGGAAAAACGCTATTTAATAGTAATAACTATAGTAGTAAAAATGATTTAATTTGAATATGCGGAAAAACGAATAACTTCACTCATTAGCATCCATAAAAATGTTGGGCTAGAACGAAAAACATGTACTGATTTTTAGATAAATTTTCGAAAATTATACTATTGTTATTTATGGTTTTTCATTGGTTTTTAAACAATATATAATGTCTTAATATGACATGTTGCACTGCTATTTTAATTTTTTTTTGTATTAAATTACATTCAAATAAAACTTTCAATCCTTCACTTCATATGTGTACTGAATGTTTAGTTATTATGTAATTTGTTTACAAAATAGTAAATTTTCGTGTGGGTCTAGATTAAATTTGTTCTATTTTTTTTAGGTTCTAAAAGTGGAGACTACCATGATGACATGAATCATTCAAACTTTATGAAGTGGGTTCAGGAACAACTATTGCCCAATATGCCTGAGAAATCAGTTCTGGTTGTAGATAATGCTTCTTACCACAACGTGAAAACTGAAAAAAGTATTACTTCAGCATCTAGGAAAGCAGAAATGTTAGAATGGCTTAGGGCCCACAAAGTTGAACATGATGTCAATAAGACAAAACCCGCTTTGTATGAATTAATAGAGACTTAAGGTCAGTCATTATTAGTGCGGCTCTTATTTTGACATCTGAGCATGCGCAGATCACTAACTTTAATAAAGATTGTGCCGGTCCTTAATAAGAAAGTTATTGCAAGTTCACTTAAGGTCAGTCACTATTAGTGCCGCTCTTATTTTGACATCTAAGCATGCGTAGATGTTTATGTTCTAAAACTGACTTTATTAAGGATTGTGCCTGTCCTTAATTGTGGATGTTTAAGGGCAGCAGGTAGTGGCGACTTTATAGTTTTCGGATGCGCTCGCCGACATTCGTATCCGTTAGAAGTTTTTTAATATTAAATATTTAATATAATTGTCATTTAAACCTTCTAAAATTATAATTTCTAATGCCTCTTTAATATTATAGACAACAAAAAAGATGAACTATAATTTAAAGTTAAGTGGCTGGCTTTATAGAAATTTGCAATATCTCTCTATTAAGGACAGGCACAATCTTTATTAAAGTTAGTGATCTGCGCATGCTCAGATGTCAAAATAAGAGCGGCACTAATAGTGACTGACCTTAAGTGAACTTGCAATAACTCTCTAATAAAAAAAAATCGGTTAGGTATTCCCGTTTCCTATAAATTGGACTGTTTACTGAAAGAACATGGGCATAAAGTCTTATGGTTACCACCTTATCATCCAGAATTCAACCCAATAGAAAAAATCTGGGCACTGGTTAAGAACTGGGTGGCAGTGCACAATACCACATTTAAACTGGATGATGTGGAGAAATTAGCCAGGAAGAAATTTTCTGGAGTTTCTGATCAATAATGGTATTCTATTTGCGAACATGTAAAGAAATGCGAATCTGAATAGATTAAAAAAGAACACATTCTGGATAAGGCTGTAGATTCTCTTGTGTTTACTGTAAATACAGGATCGTCTGATGAATCTACTTCAGAGGATGATTGCAGCAGTGACAGCAGTAGGAGCATTATAGAATTGCTTAGTGACTCTGAAAGCGATTAATAATACAGGCATACAAGAAATAATTTTTTCCAACATACCTACCTAGATTCTAGGCAAACGTATTTCAAATTTTGTGATATGGTTCAAATTTATGATTTTAAAATCGATATATCACTAAGGTCAATAAACAAAAAGTCTTAAATTTCTTCATAATATACTTTTCCAATAACTAGTAACTATCATCTAAAATTTCATCAATTTGTTTAACTATAAATGGATCTAAACAAGTTTGAATTTTTGAAGTAAGGGTAAAAAGTATAAAATTTTGTAAAATATTTCACACATGTGCAACTAGCAGTCAATTGAATAAGAAATACAACAAACATTTATTATCACTAAGCTATTTTGTATTCATTGTTCTTACACTTATCGTTTGATTAACTACTATTGTATACTGCAGATTTCGTTAAAGTTTTTAGATGTGAAATGTTTTAAAAATTTATATTTTTCCCTGATTTTCAAAATTTAAAAAGTAATACTAAAGTTGCATATTATGGCATTTGAGTTCCAACTTTTCAATGATTTTTGCCAGTAATCTGAGTAAATCATTTAATAATCAATATGTTACCAATATGTTTCATGCATTCCTTAATTAAAATAAACAATTTGATAAGTTCCTATTTTGTGTTTTTTTTTACCTTTTTTTTATTACCTAAACGATATATTTAGGGCTTGAAGTAATAGGCTATTATGTCCTAAGAGTTCAATATCTCAGCTAGTCCATTTTTATCCAAAAAACATTTATAACCTAAGATTTTCCAGGAAATTTAATATACTTTTTATTGTGTGAGGCAATTCCTACACCTACCTCTACTTAAAAAGCAATTATAAGCAAAAAGTAAACAAAATTAATTTTTTGCATATTAAATTCTCTTTTTATATTTTTTACATAAAAAAAATTTAAATAAATAATTTGATGTGAAATAATCGTATTATTATAATTATATTAACTGCATGAATTTTGCCTCAATCAAAAAACAATTATAGGCAAAAAAAATGAATCTTCTGCTATTTAATTATTTTTTCTTATAATTGCATTTACAAAAAAATTCGTATTAACTATACCTGCATTTTGCTTCGTTTCCGAGATATAAAAAACTCTAAGGGCTGAATTTTCACCCTTATCTCCAATTTCCACCCGCTAATTCAATAGCATATTTATTGACCATTTGAATGATTTTTGCCATAAAAACCCAAAAGTGATCATTCCTATCTTTATTACATATTCAATAGAGTCTATAAGGGATTTGCAAATTTAATTTTTTTTTATTTCAACATTTCTTGCATTAAAACTGGTGAAAATGACAACACCATTTTTATATTTATTTAAGAATTAAATTTGAAATGGTTAGGCTACTGATTTGTAGTCAAACATCAAATTTATAATATGGAGCTGGTTATGATGACACGTTCGCGCATACGACTGCAACTTCAGGTGTATTCTTCTCTGGTGAAACGGATTCTACTACATATGGCAACAGGGCTTGCATTTTTACGTTGTTTATTAGAAGGGTGCAAGCACTTACACATTTATTCATTGATGAAGTTGTTCCCCTCTCTTACCTTTCACCACATGTCTCTTCTCTCCTCATCACCAACTAGACGGTATTGGGTGTGGTGTGTATGTTGGCAGCACCAATATTATATTTTATCAATGAATAGCTATATCTCCTGTTATCTCTGAATGTACCCTATCCCTTATGAATATTCATCTTTAGTAAATTATTAAATATGAGAGACCTTACAGGATATTTTCTAAATGGAGTTGTCTTTTTTAAAAGCCTACATATATGCCAATGTTTGTTAAATTAAACGAATGTAAGTCAAATAATTACCAGTTGACATGGGTGTACCTCAGGTGTCTGTACTTGAACCATTACTATTTTTACTTTTTATAAATGACTTAAAACATATAGATGCAAATATAACTTAATTTGCTGATGAAACTTGCGCTCCCAGCACAGATCTTTAAGAAACTTACATGTGAATATCTAATTCAAAATATTTGTGTCTTAAAAAAGGGAAAAATAAGATCATTAAATAGATGGTTATGTCCTGAATGGCAAAGAATTGGCTAAGGATATGGGAATACTTTTTGATTTTCAACAAAGTTTTTGTGAGCATATCAATCAATTAGCAGTTAAGTTTTAAAGGATGATAGGGTTTACTTTAAGAAATTGTTGTGAACTCTCTCTGGAAGCTGTGAAGTCAGTGTATGTTGGGTTGGTCAGATCGCAACTTGAATATGATTCAATTATTTGGATGCCTCAGTATAATGTTTATAAGTCATTACTTGAGAGAATACAAAATAAATTCTTGAGATATTGTAATTAGAGGTGTAACATGGATCATGACTATTCTCTTATCCTACATAAACTAAAATTGCTTACTCTCACATACTTTGATTTTCTTTTACTATACGGAGAATGGTCGCACTGCGCAGCTTTCTGAGTGCCTTTTAAAAGGAGATAGAAAACTCCGCCATTTTGAACCCTTATTACGTGTGGCCTACATCTTGGCGCAATATTTTTAATAGGTGCGTTTTAATCATCCGCTTCTGCTTCGGAATTGTCGGTTTTCTTGTTTTAATTTGACAAGTTAAAACGACTAAACCGACAATTCCGGAAGCAGAAGCGGATGATTAAAACGCTCCTGATATTTTGCTTGCGGCTGTCGGTGTCAGTGAATATTATTTTTTGAGTCACAGATTATTGCTAAAGAATCAGTTAGCTCACTCGGACCAGTTGAAAGTTTCAAAATAAGATCCACTCCAGGGATACAAATTTAGGATACGCAGAAGACAGCTGTTTTATTATAGGCGGTTGTTATATATTGTATTATCCGAGTTGCGCAGTGTATAAACTGGAACATTGAGATCAAAAGTGTCGATTCTTTAGCTATAAACTGTTGCATAGGGTTCAAAATGGCCGGGCCCTATGTTGGGCGTGTCGGACCTCTCTCTTGCGCCGTATAGTAAAGAAAATCAAAGTATGTGCTTACTCTGGACAAAAGAAGGATTATGTATATTTCTCTCATTTATAAAACATTAAATGGTATTGTCTCATGTCCATCTTTGTTGTCTAAAATAAAGATTGCAATGCCTCAAAGAATGCTATGTAAAATAATTTATTTTTCATTTTTTTTTTCTTAGAACAAATTATGGTAGATATTATTTTATGGACAGATCTTTAGTTTTTAAATAGAGAGAGTAGATTGGATGTTTTTAATATCTCTTTTCAAATGTTTAAGAGCACTCTACTAGGGATACTTTGATGCAATATAATAGCTATTGAATAGGCTGTAGGCACTGAAATATCATTGTATACTAGTATTATTCTTTTTTTTATTTTGGATGAGTGTTTCCTATACTCCTGGAATTACTTATTTAGATTTGTTAAATTTATGTTGACAACCATATTATATAGTTTTGTTTCCTGTTTAATAAATAAATAAAATAAAAAAAGGCCGTGTCTATGGGTCCGCAAGTTGCGGATATCTAGTCTTTTTATCTAGGGTTCCGCAAGTCCGCGCATGCGCATTCTATTTGCGGATTTTTAGGAAGGCCATGAAAAGTGTCTGCAACTTGCGGGAACGTAGGCGTAATTGCTAACGTTCCGCAAGTTGCGGACTCCTAGGAATATGAACTAGCGTTCCGCAACTTGCGGAAACGTAGGCTTAGTTGCTAACGTTCCGCAAATTGTGGACTTAGGGTTTCACAATTTATGGATATGCCCAAAAATGAAATTAAAACATGGTTGTGTGAACCCTTTTTTTCAAGATATATTTGTAATATTTACCAATTTATTTATTTGGTATACAGAGCGTAAAAATATATAGGATAACAAACGCGCTTAGTCTAGGGCAAATAGATCAAATCTAGACACCCCTGTATGGATGTTGGAGTTTCAATTTTTGGGTAATTTTGTATTACACAAATTTTAAACTAACTATTAAATTAATTTATATGTTATGGTAAAAGTTCAAACTTTCGCACCCCAATTTTTATTACAGATTTATCACAAATTTAGGTTTTTCAAATTAAAACCTTAGATGGTATTTAAATAAATAAAAAAATCAATGTAAGTATATGTATTTATTAAAAAAATGTATCAAACGGACAGGTACATATTTTGGTTTAAGAATCAGGTAGGCACAGGGTGATTCAAGATAAATGGACCACACACTTTATCGTTTAATATTGATTTTATAATGCAGAGAACAGAAAAACAATTACACATCGCGTTTGTACAGTCTGACAATAAGATAAGTGTGTGATCCATTTATCTTGAATCACTCAGTAGATATGGGTACCCAATACTACCTATTTATCTTTTTATAATAAATCGACATATTTTTAAAACCTTTGAGATTCTTTTATCTATTTAGTGTTTTTAATACATGCTCCAAAGTTACTATGATTGATGTAAAACATATTAGCTCCAAATTATGCAGACCCTTTTAAAATTTAGATGTCCCATTCGATGACACTCGGTATATTACTATTCATTCCATACTAACCTGCATTTACGCTTGCCAGTGCTTCTTAATTTAAAAGATTTTCCCTCCTTTTAAACAGCTATACACTAGCTTATAATATACTAAATCTTGATTACTTTTTTCAGTTTTTAAAGGGCATATTTTTGCCATGGATTTTAGCGTTCTCGAATCTCTTTTGTAGAGCTGTATAAACTATGTTTTTTCTACATTATTTATGTAAGTTTCAACTTCTTTGTAGCTAATAAAGGATTTATTTACTTTTAATATTTCTTCCTGATCACTAAAGAGCATTTTAAAAAAGAAATAAGATGTTCTAATTTTTAGGATATCTCATTTATCACATCAACAAATGATTTTTGAGGTTAGGACAAAGGCTGGCGGAACCACAAAAACATATTTCATAAATGTCCGCAAATAAATCGCGCATGTGCGGACTTGCGGAGCCCTAGATAAATAGACTACAGACATGGCCATAAAGGCCTGTATGTTTCCTGTTTGTATAAAACTTTTTGAGACACACTGTATATCATGACATCGAAATCTCTATATTTACCTCATCTTTAAGAATTTTTTGTTCACATCCTCTACACATTGCTCTTCCAGATTTTGCATACTCAATATTAAAATCTTTCAATGCTTCTTTCTTCAATTTAGCACTAGGCTCTCCGGGTCGTTTTTTCCCTTTTTTATTTGGAACGATAGCAACTGAAGCTAAACCGACCCTTGCTTTGATTGAATCCTGATCTTCAACTCGTAGCCCTTCGAAATGGTCGATATCATCAGTGGTTTTAGGACGTTGCTTCTTGAAAAAACACTCGAAGTGATGCCAGTTTGGCACTTTACCATCAAAATGTGGAGACTAGAAAAAAAAACATTGAAAACATGTTCAGATTAACAAAGGATTCGCGATTCGTTGTATAATTACTTGAACCATCACAGCTATTCGCAAAGTTCCTTGCTCTATACCAGTCCTGCAGCCTTTGCAACTAGAACGGCCTGTTTTTGCATATTCTGCTAAATATGGTAAATCCGTTTTACTCATTTTAACTTTGCAAAATGTATATTATGTAATTTAGATCAACATTAAAAGATTTACCGGCCGTGGTCACTCTAAATTCCGTAGTAAATAAATTTTAACTTTAACTGTCTTGTCAAAAATTTGCGCGGGCTGTCAATTTAACAGGTTGACCAATTAGGCATTCCAACGACCTGTCCAAATGGCTACCAGTGGGTAATGACAGTTTAGATATGGCAACCCTGTTGTCATGTTGTCATTAACAGGGTCAATGATACATATATAGTTATATAGATTGCTCAAAGCTGGTCGTTTACGAGCGGCCATATTGCCTGGCAAATATTTATTAATTTGAATCGGTTTAGCAAAAATGTGTTTTAAAACCAATTTTTAGCCTTTAGATATTTAAAAAAAAATAATTGCTTACATTTTTACTTCAAGGCATAAGTTTATGTTTATTTTGAAAAATATGGATGATCAATCTATGTAATTATCTATTTCATTGAACTTGTCAAATCACCAGGCCTACAGGGTTGCCATAATTTTGCCATATCATAACCCCTCAGAACCCACTGGTAGTCATTCAGTTTGGAATGCCTAATTAGGCATTCCAACGACCTGTCAAACAATAGGTGCCAGTGGGAAATTCTTGTATATTTAAGGGGGTAGCGACATAGTCTTGCAACTTGTGCCGCGTTTGAGAATCCACATCGGATGCATTTTTTACATCTCGAGCGTTTTTTTATCCACATCGGACACATCTACTACATCTACATCTGCGTTTGTTTATCCCAGATGTACCTGTTCAGATTACATTTTTTACATCTCGATTTGAAATGAGATGTGAATGAGATGTTCGTTCCATGCCAGAAAGTAAGTGTTCTGTGAAGCCTTGTTTGTCAATTTATCCTTTGTTTATGCTAGCATGAATATAAAAGTGATTAGTTTGTATAATTTTTGTTAATATTTCAAATTTAGGTTGATTTGTAGTCTCAAAAGTCAAATTTAATAAGTATAAACTTCTAACTTGTCATTGACATTTTATCACGTGACCAAATAAAGTCTAGAGCGTTTGTTTATTACATCTACATTCAGATCTAATTCTCTATCACGTGATAAAAAATTCACAACATCTCAGATGCATCCGATGTGGATTCTCAAACGCGGCATGTGACGCTATTTTTATTCGAAGCAGTGTTGTTCCTAGGGATTTTTGAATTGTACAACTTTCAGTGTCAAAATTGTACACTTTTACTTTCGATTGTACAACCACTAATTAATCTTCTTCTTTTTTATTGACAGACTATGGCCTACTACTTTCCCATGCTTAAAATTCTTCTTTTTTCCAGTTTAAAATATATTTTTGATGTAAAACGGTGTACTGATTGGTTGCGAATGGCGCCAAATTTAAACTTTTATTTTTTTTATTAATTTTAATGCATGCTATTTAACAAATCGTAGACTTTTTGAGCGATGAAAACCTTTTATATACCCAATTTTACATAAATATTTAGAAATTTCAAATTGTACAACATTTCTGTCTTTTTTCAAAAGTGCGTACAACAGTACAACCGCATAACTGATTGTACAACTTTTTGTACAATTGTACAACCAGGAACAACACTGATTCGAAGTAGTACTCGCCAAGCCTGCCAATTTATGAAGAAATGTATAGGTGGGTTTTTTAAATATTATTTTTATTGTGTCTGACATAAAATATTTAAATGTAATCCATTATTCATGATTTTACGTAAAGTAGATAGAATACACCATATGTCGCCACCCTTAGATATACCAAACCTGCCCACTGGTAATTCATTTGTTTGGAATGCCTAATACCTCTCGAAAATGTGCCTAAAAATCTAAAAAAAATTCTTTGACAAATGACATTTGTTTTGAAAACTTGCCCGCTTGCCCGTTAAACAG
The DNA here is from genome assembly GCA_927349885.1 of Psylliodes chrysocephalus. Taxonomy (NCBI): domain Eukaryota; kingdom Metazoa; phylum Arthropoda; class Insecta; order Coleoptera; family Chrysomelidae; genus Psylliodes; species Psylliodes chrysocephalus. The sequence continues at coordinate 43,513,483 of OV651815.1, read as the reverse complement.
TTTCATTTCAAATAAAGAAGAAATATTTTAATTCCAATCAAACCGCAGATTTCAAACTATGGAATCGAATTTAAATAAAGTACGAAATAAGATGAAATATATTTTAGGGTTTGAATAATAAAATAGTTTTTCTAGGCTTTAAAAGAATCGCTGAAATATTTTTCCCATGAAGAACGACTAGCAACTTTTAAAACTTGGATTTTTAGCAACAAAGATCCATGCAATGTAGAAAAAGTAAGTAAATGACTTCCGATTCTGACACAGAAATGGTTGTCTCGGAATTTGGAGTCCAGTTTTCACAAAATACCAAGTTTCAAAGTGACCATTCTACTTTTAAATTCTTACTAATTTGGTGTATCCTTTGGTCAAGTTCTAAAAAGATATTTTAGTTAAATTAAAATCTAGTGTAGTGGAAAAATGATGACTATGGTCACACACGAGGGTGTAGCTTTTTCATGAAATTTGATTCTACAAAAAAAAACCTGGGTAAATAATCCTGACGGATTAAGCCCATATAAACCAAAGAAATAAAATCTCATCCCTAATATATTATGGCTGGAAACTATTATAAAATCAAATTATATTTCAGATGGCAGAAGCAGGGTTTATTTTCATAGGAAGCAAAAACGAACCTGATTCAGTTAAATGTTTCTTCTGCAATAAAAATTTAGATGGTTGGGAGTCAAACGATAATCCTTGGAAGGAACATTTACAACATGCACCTAAATGTTCATTTGCCAAATTACAACAACCCATGGATCAGATAACACTCAAAGAATACTACATATTGAATTCACAATTATGCCACTCGGTCATTGATGCCTACATTGAAGAACAAAGGCTTGCATCTGGGAAGTTATTCAAAAAATTGGAAGCAAAGTTTAAAAAATAAGCTGATTTAATTGTTCACTTAATATTTCCAAAATAAAGATTTTATACACATATGAATTTCTAACAGACAGTAAGTATACTTTATTATGAGTTATAATGAACAATAAAGTTTAATAGGAACATGTACATAATAAAGGTCTTTATTTTATTAATCCTTGGCCAAGTCCAGCAGAGCTGTTCCAAGTTAACCAGGTACCATTTACATAATGAAATCTACAATAATATTAAGATTTAAAAATTAATTGGAAGAAAATAGATTATAATAGAAATAAACTAATTACTTAACTTAATAGAAGTGACGACATCTTTTTTTTTAATTTTGAACAAATTTAATCTGTAACATGGGTGGAGGGGTCAGATTTGCCCACAGCACTTAGGCCTCACTAGGCATCATCCAAAATTGATAGGTCTCTCTTAGCTCATCAGCCAGCCTACATATTTGGTTATGCAGAAGTGAATTATAAATTTTAACAGTATTACATGAGAGTGATCTCTTATTTAGAGCTGTTCTGTGTTTGGGTATAACAAGTATACCTGTATTTCTAATAACTTGGTTATGAATTTTCAAGAGTTCTGGATTCATTGAAATCTTACTGATGATTCAGCATCTAACAACTTTACACTTCAATCTGAAAAATCCATAATAATGAAGCTTAGCTACCAGAAGTTCTCTACCCAGGGTATCAAAAGCCTTACTGAAGTCTGATAAAACCAAGGTTGTTAATATATTGGTTAAGGCAGTAACTACGCTATGTCCAACTCTAAAGCCAGATTGATTTTATGCCAAAAATTATTAATACACAGAAACTTTACCATGTGAAAATATATAAATTTTTTAAAAATCTGAGAATGTGGAGAGTTTACCTATTGATTTCAGTTCAGAAATTTCTTTCAGTGTTTGCACTTTTGGAAACAGAACTACACAAGCAATTCTCCAGTTTATTGGAAAATAGCATTTAATTTCACAATTTAGAATATGTGTCAAATAAGACAATAACACAACTTTAACATACTTAGGGTTTTATCAGTTAAGCAGGTTCAATTATTCCTAGAATATCAATTTCATATTTAATAATAGTTTAATATCACAAATGATTAACCTATTTTGATTTTCTTTTTTTGTTGTATTTGCCATTATGTCAGATTGAAACAATGATCTTAACATCACTGTTAGAGTTGCCGCCTGTCCTTTTTTGAAGCAAAATGTCCTTGTGACTTTTTAAAGCTTAAAATGTCTTCTATTTTTACAGTACATATTTTTTTTTTTAACTAAGTTAGTGGCACTGGATATAAACCAACAGGCCAGTCAATTGTCAGGTGAACAAATAAAAATATCATATAACAAACTTTATTATTTTACAAATTATATTAATGTTGCTCTACCTTAATAACTAAAAATAACCTGAACTTAATAAGGTTTAAATGTTTTGTTTATTTTTTTTTTGTTTTTTTTTTCTATTTTTCTCTTGACTTTATTTTTTTTTCTTTTCTTAACAATTTTTTCGAGTCAGGTGTACAAATTTTTTTATTGGTAGCATCGCTACTTACATGTTTTATTTCTATTTCCTAATTACAATTTTAATTTGAGTGTTTAGACGAAATTATAGAGTATGTTATATATACTGTCAAATGAGTACATATCTTTAGAAGGGACATGGTTTGTACAAAAATATATAAGCTGGGAACTTTTTTTAGAAGCTCGGTAGAATGACAAGGAGGATTTTTGTTTGTTACAAGCTTGGCGAACTTTTTTTTTTAAGTTCAGTAGAACGATAGGACTTTTTGTATACCGAAGCTCCTGTCAGCATCATAGTCCTTTATTCACTTTTCAAAAATAATTAGGCATCCATGATAGAATTAAATTATTGATAATTTCTTATTTGAAGTCTTTCTACCTCATCCTTTCTAGCACAGATAGACCCATCTTCACACCAAATAAACTTGTAACCATGATTTTTAAGACTCTTAGCTTTATTGAATAACAGCCTGATACTTTTTTGCAAGTCCTTATTTATATAAATTGGTTTATTCTCTCCATCAATTTCACAATCTAATATACTTAATTTTTTGTTCTTTCTTATCTCTGACAGATTCTTCCTTGAATTTTAATGACACCGGTTTTGCTGTTTCTTTGCTTGTTAATAGTTGTACAGAGTATTCACTTACATAAATTCCTGTATACATTTTGTTGAGTATTTTTTCGACCTCTTACACAATGGGCCTAAGTGCGGTGGGGTAACCCACCCTCCACATGTTACAGATACAGGGAGATATTTTGCTTGGATGTGCTTCCAACAGTAAAATTAAAAATGATAACATTACGTGATTACAGAATTATAACTTAATTTCTAGTTCATCCACTCTGTTTTTAAGTCCTTTTCGTTTTCTTCTAAAAGCTGCATTATCTTTGGACAGAAGTTTTAGTGATTTCTGCAAGTCGTCCATTTTACGGATTCTTCCAATTCTGAGATTTTTTTGTAAAATTTCTCTATTTGTTAAGTTAACTTTGCTTAAAATAATACTTTTAACGGCTGTAAAACATGTTTTGTTGCCGCGTTTCACTTTTGGTGGTCCTTCTTCTTCTACAATATTCAGATAATTTTCATTTTCGCTGTTCTCAGTTCCTGATGAAGAAAAGACTACATTTTGAACAAAATTCAGTACATTTTTTATGAAACCAACCTTGACATTTTCCGTTGCATCATAAACTGAAATGGGATTTTGTAATATTGAGTTTACAACTGGCACAGAACTTCTTCAGAAGGTCTACTTATTTGAATAAAGATCTGGCAACATTGGCCACAGTATTCCAGTTTTAGTTCTGCCTATGTGGTATGATGCTTATTTTTTGTTATTTTGTTTCTGGAACATATTTTATTTATTTGTGACTTGCTACAAATGTACTGTTTGTATAAAACGTAGTGAATACATTTTGTGTCGTTTCTTTCCAGATCCACTTTTTTATTCTTTTTTTTTTTTTGAAGATGTTGAGAATTATTATTGGTAAAATTTTATATTTGCACCTTTCTATTCATGAAATAGTAATGTTTATTCATAACAGAGGGAGACCCCTATCAGCCAGAATACATATAGGTAGATATGACTGACTTCTGCTGGGTCCACTACATACATCAGATACAGATTTTCATGTGCGATGAGCAACATAAGTCTCTACCAGTGGCGGCTCGTGGGGTGGTTCACAGTGACAGAATATAGGTATAAGTACAGATGTATGAAAAAACTTTCAGTGTTTTAGAAAGTTTATAATATGCCTTTCTAAAACACTGACAGTTTTTTACCTATATCTGTACCGGGATCTATATTCTGTTACTGTGAACCCCCCAAATTTTTGTCACAAGCCGCCCCTGGTCTCTACCTGTACATGTTCCTATTAAACCTTGTTCAGCTCATTTTAAGGTTGAAAGTGTTGATAATTTCATACATTTACAATTTGATCCAAATGTTCATTATTTTTGAAACAAAATGTAATTCTAATACAATTTATTTCTTTATAAAAGGCAGTCTGAAAATACACGTTAAAGTATGTAAATTCAAATTTGTATTAATACATTTTACAGAATAAAGATTATCTTACAAAATACAACACAACCATAGAAAATAGATTAACAAATAAAAATACTGTAGCAACTACTGCATCATTTGAACCAGTACCTGGGCAATAGATTGTTGATTTATCGCCGAAAACTCCTGTTTCACCACTAGAAGAGTCTGTACGACCATTACCGTCATTACAAAGATCACTTTTGCAGGCTTTGAAGTAGCTTCTGTGTGTTTCGTCTTCGATTACTTCATGTATATAGACTGGTTTGTCGACACAATTTCTTGAAATAGATTGCAGTTTACCTCTGGGGTCCTATAAAGACAAAATCGTTATTTCAATTAATTTATTTTATCTACTACTAGGTATAAAATGGGACACAGAGCTGCCACCAATCATAAAGGAAAAGATTCTAATTAAAGATACTTTGCCTTTTACTAAACGATTTAAATTAAAAAAACTTCCCTGTAAAAAAATCTGATGTGTCCAACATGACTTTCCTTTCTAATTATTACAGGCTTTTTCCAATTATTTTGTACAACTTAATTGGCTGAAGGACCTAGGTCGATGGCCATTTGCTTGTAAAATTTATAACCAATAAAATGCTTTTATTATTATTTGTACAACCTATTGTATCACCTCTGTAAATGTTTGGAGGGTGAACTAAATATATACATTTTCCACATACATCTTTCTCGAAATTTTTTTTTTATATATATTCATTGTCAACGAAAATACTAAAAAATTAAAATTTTACACTTTTCCTCAAATTTTTCCATTACAGTCCATTTTAGAGAAATCATCAAATTTCTCGAATACGGACCATTTTAAGAAAATTATGTATATGACAAAAATTATAGAGAATAACATAAGCAGCCTTTATTTGAAGAAATTTTTTCATGCGTAAATAACAGATATATTTCTTAAAGTAGGAAAACGACCTTCTATAAAATACCCCCCAGATTTTCCGACTATGCCCAAAATTTAATCATTTTACCGCAGGATTAAAGCCTAAATTTAAAATTTTGTGTTTTTCTCTTTATCCGATTTCGAGTTTACACTTTTTCTTAAATATCTCGAATTATAGAATGAATTATTTTTTAAAAATTTGATTTTTTTATATTTTGTCAAATTTATCGAATACGGACTATTTTAGGAAAATTTTGTGTAGGGCCAAAATTGTTCCGGGGATAAATTGGCATACTTATGGGTACCTACAAACCTTAACGCGCGTTTCCAATTTTCACACTTAAAAAAATCATTAAAATTTTATCGAAACCGAATCTGCAACTATACGTTAATAAACAAGGTAGTTAATGCAAACTATCTTACCTATCTTTCTCTTTCGGGCAATGAAAAAATGATCTTCCCATTTTTTGTTTACTGTTGCAGCCATCTACATAACATATCACCAGCATTTTTATATTTTTAAGATACAAAATTCGCACACAATACTTATTGACATAGCTGTTATATTTAAATCTCCAGGAATAATACTATGGAAATAACGTCACCAATTAACCACAATAATTATTGTATTTAATTATCAAACACATTGGTATATCCGATCGCCAATGTTCTCACTCGATACTTACGACCACCACCTGTATAATCGTTCCGTCACAGCCCCCACCCAAATACTGAAATTGGCCAAAATATACCAAGGAAGAGTGGCATCAGAGAGTGAGTGAGACAGGCAATATTGGGGAAGGAGCTTAGAGTGATGATCCTTCTTGTCTTGTTTATGTTTGGTAGTACAGGACAAGAATTATAGATATCACAAACAACTTTTATTTGAATTTTTTTTTTTTAATTTCTATTTTTTGTCAAGTTTCTCGAATACGGACCATAATAATATTAGTTGTAACTTTTATTTGAAGAATTTTCTTCTCCAAACGTAAATAACATATATTCTATAAAATATAAAACGATTCTCTATAAAGTACCCTTCCAGATTGTTCCGACTCTGCCCAAAATTAATCAGTTCACCGCAGTTCGGAATAAAGCTTAGTTTAAAATTTGGTGTTTTATCTGTATCCGTTCATGAGTTATCGAGTATATACGGACATCGAGAAAATAATCAAAACGAATTCAGGAGACCCCACAAAACTTAAAAATCGTCAAAATCTCGAGGTCGAAAAAAATCATGATTCCTATACCTTCCTTATCTGTATACAGACAGGAAAGTAAAAAGTTTTAAATCAAAAATCATTTTGGATAAGTAAATCACATTGTGAAAGATTAAAATGTTTTTTTTTATTTAGATCATAACCATAGAAAATTAAAATATGTAAGTTCATTTGCGATTTTTGCAATTATTTTGTTTACTATAGACCAGACTGTTCTAATATTCCATAAGAAATTACGTTAGCTGTAGGCTTGAGTTATTTGAATTCGAAAATGATTTCAGTCTGTATTTTTTAAAGAAAATTAAAGATGTACTTTCTAAAAGAGATTAAATAATAAATCAAAAATCATTAGTGGGAAAAATATTTAAAACTAAAAAATGTAGTCACAAAAATGATTATATCTTCCTTTGTGTGGCAGCTCTGATGGTATTTCTTTTATTCAGCATTTTTGGAGGTAAAAATATGAGTGTTTTATTAAATTGTGTTAAATGATACTATTCAGCTTTATAGAAAATATACTTACCTTGTAATCAATTCTAACAAGAATACAGTATTTTTTGTCACAATCTGTTATGTCACCCTCTTTTGCACCCAAATTATCCAAACAAGAAGTGTCTGTATCGTCTTCTGTGCAGGAGCATGTGTAACATTTCAAACCTTAAAAGATGATTGATAGATTCAGAAAAAAAAAATTGTATGATTGTTTAAGGAATGTCATATCAATTTAGTACACCCTTCAATGATTTATTAAACAAAGATACATTTTCATAAAAATAGTACTTATAATTTTGCAAAAATTTGACTTACTCTTTACACTATGGATGTAATAAAGAAGAAAAACTAAAATAAAAACAATATGTATCTTCATTTTCACAGATTTATTTGGATCTAATAGTACAATTACATTAATTCATACCCTGTTTATCTTTTTCTAGAAACTGATAAGATTTTATGCAATCAATCAAAGATAAGTTATCTTTAATAGAAGGATTTCATTTAAAACTAATATTTTTGAGAAGATGACAAATATGTTTATTTCCAAAAGTGTTCTCTTACATACTTTCATGTTTCTATCCCTTCCTGTTTTGAGATATAAAAAAAAATAGTATGCAAGGCTAGGCAAATGGTCCAATTAGTGAACTTAGGAAAATAATTTAATAAAGTATTTGCAGTACTAGAGTCAAACTGTGTTGAAATCTTAGACTCACTGGCATATCTAGAGGGGGACAGGAGTAGGTATGGCCACCCCCAGAATCTCCAGAACTGCGATCTAATTAAAATATATTCATTTAATGAAAAAGTCAACCCAAATATACATTACAGTCAAGACATTAGAAAGATACTCTCTTTAAATGAATTGGTGACTATTCACTGATGTTTTCCATTACCAAGTCGATCACTGATATATGCTACTGTGGTAGATTTGACAACTTCCCAAGTACTCCATGACTTAAAAGAGTTAATATCTTTGTTAAATCTTAATTGTTCATTGAAACGTAATCCTAATTTTTGTTTTATTGGTTACATTTAGTTTCAGTTAGATTTGATAGAAAAGAAATAAAACAAAGAAATTTTAAAGAATTCTTTTATTTAAGAAAACCAACATCTTGATCTGGTTGTATCTGACTCAAAGTTTCCCATAATGCTTCGTCTAATCTTTTTGCTACTTCAAATCCCAACTTTAAACTTTCAATAAGAGTTGATGGATGTAAAGAACCTTTACCAGTCTGGTAGACTGTACTAAACTTATTGCCAGACACTGCTACAACTACTGAACCCACAGAACACTGTTCTTCAGCTGCATTTGGATCTACTATGCATTTGTCACCTATTTTACAAACAGTCACCTAAAAATATATGTATTTTTGCCAGGGTAGACTAATAAATTTAAAACACATACCATAACGGGAGCTTTCTTTACATCTAATCTTTCACAGGCATATAAATCGTCGGCTACATTAATCTCAACATTATTACCATCAATATTAATATTTTTAACAAATGGTACTTGAGTGTTCCAAAGGGCAGCTTTTACTGCTAAAGAAACTGCATCGAAAAGATTCCCTCCACATTCTAAAATCTAAAAACACTTTTACTGCTGTACCAAAATAATGGTAAAAGAAAAAATTCTTACTAAAATATCCACATATAGTTTCCAACATTTTCGTCCATGTAAAATGCACAATTTTCTTAAATCAAAAGCTAAGGAAGAAGAGTAAGCAGAACTTAAGGTACTTGAAATGGTTACAGCAAGGTCCTCTCCACCTCTACCCTCAAAATCAGGAGTGGCATTTGCAGAACTACAAATAAAAAATTTGACAAAAAAATATTAAATTTACAAGAGTAATTTTAAAAGACTAAAAAATGAAGAGTTTGATGATTTTCTCACATATGTCTTGTAGTTAGTATCCTACTAAAGCACATGTCTACACCAATGCTGCTTCAACTCCTTCTAACAATCAGAATGGTTATATAGTTGCCAGGGTTATATAGTAATATTTCAAATCTAATAAAAGTAAATTTGAGTCATCAGAGATGCTGTCAAACATATATTCGAGGGCAAGGAAAATTCTTTGAACTGAATAAAAATATCCTGTAATTTTAGATTATTTTAATGAAGCACAAATTTTCTTAAATGGAAAAACAAAAATGAACCTATGGCAAAGTGGCAGGTGTAAAATTTAAATTCTAAATGTCAGTGCAGAGTGGAGTGGACATGTGGATTAATAGGACACTAAACTAAAAGATTTCCATGGATACCATTATCACATCTTGACAAAATTTATGTAAGACCACCCCTGAGGTAGCCTGTTTCAAATAAATAATCAAGGGTAATATACTATGATCTTGAGTTTGCTATTTTTGTTGAATCTAAATCTCGAAAATAGTTTAATATCAATTTGATGAGACATAATTTTTGGCATTAATAATCTGAACAACATAGTAAAGAATTATCCCTGAATATACATAAAAGAATGAGAACCTCCACCTTTCTTGAAATCTGTTTAATAATAATAATAATAATACTCTCCCTAATTACCCCCTTACGAGTAAATTTTATCCCCAAAAGCTGAGCTTGCAGGGGAAAGGGACAGCTATTATTATTTGCCGTGGCGCTCCGGGGCGACTTAGATGATTAAAGGTGAGGAAAAACCCGGAAACCTCACCCACCATCATTAAAATACTTTATTATTAAACCAAAGTTGCTTACCAGTCAACAAAAAATTCAATTTTTCCTTGATGAGGGCTCTCTGGAAAAGGAACATCAACTTCAATTTTTACCGCGACAAGAATATCTGTATTTGCTAGCCTAAGGCGAGCAGAACCGAAAGCGTGTGATACTATATCTGTTTCCAATTCCATAGGTCTGTAGTCTTCACGTTCTCTACCATCTACACGAAAATTCTCCTAAAAAACAATCGTTTCAATCCAAGTTACATTAAATCGTTTAAATTCAAATAATTACCTCAACACCGTGCAAGACGAAAGTTTTTTCTGCTTCACACAAAGCCATAGTTTAGTTTGTATTTGTATTTAAAAAAATGTTCAAAGTTTAATTTTTTAAAGTAAACATAACCTTAAACTTCTTCTTTTCCTAATTATCTCTTCAGGTTTGTTCTGGTTCTCAAAATGAAAACTGTTTTGAAACTGCGCCGGACCGTATGCGTAAAGGCAAAAAATCCCCGACTGTTTGAAATTGTTAGAAAACCAGAACACGTCATAAAGGTGTTTTGTTTATTGTTTATTATAATAATGAAGTTCCTTTTGAAAGCTCAGCTTCAAATAACATTTGCATGTAGGTATATGTTTACCATTATCATCACATTTCAATGGAATAAATAAAAACAGAATAATATTAAAAAATTAATAATTCTAAAATTGCTTTAATTTACAAATAAAACAAGAACAAGAGACATTCGTCCACATATAAATAAACAATTTGGGATTGTATACGTGTCGTATAGTCTAAAAAGCCAATACAATATTCATAACACTTCAAAAACGCATGCGCGGTCAAAACAGTCCGAGTCGATCCACACTCCCAAGCATGAACACTTTTTGACTGTTTACAACAATCACGGATTATTTCGGATACGAAACCAGAACACTGGACTAAGGGTCGGTTTTTCAATGTCCAGTCAAAGTGGCTGTTACGTAGCCGACAGCTATATTTAGCTGGCAGTCAAAGTCCCTGTTACCGATGGAATATGGATGGAAGTGTTTTTCATCACGAATTTAACTGCTAGCTACGTAGTCTAATAGTTTTTATTTATTCTTAGACAGGTTGGCATTTCTGCTAATTTGTTAAATGGTTTTTATTGGATAATTTAAATTTTCCGTTTTACATATCGTGTCTTGTGTTGATCGTCACCGACCTTCACATAAAAATTGTTCTATTTTGCTTCCATTTTTCTTTAAGATCTTGTTATTTTCTGTTTTTGGGCAATTGGTGATTTAGAAAAAAGAGAAAATATCTAATTACGCGGAATCAGATAGAGCCATACTATTGAAATTTGGTTATCTTACAAAATGTAAAAAAAAAAACGGAAAATGCATATCACGGAAACGAAATGAGAAGGTTGCAGAAAAATCTAAAATTTAATATTTCGGCATCAACTGCTATGGTTATTAGCCTCGTGTTCTGTGTAGGCTTTGTTACTGTTTCCCAGCGCCACTTTAGGAACAGCACTGTTAATTAGTACCCAACAGTGAATGGTAGGATTCCCCACTCGACCATTTACTGTTGGGTACAAATTAACAGTGTTGTTCCTAAAGTGGCGCTGGGAAACAGTTACAAAGTCTATACAGAACACGAGGCTAATAACCATAGCAGTTGATGCCGATGACACAAAAAACAAAAAAAAAATAAAATTCAGTTCATCGATATCGAAATAAATGGGCCGTTCCCTTACAACACACGGATTACAAGGTCATCATTGATTAATATTCAATAATTTAAATAATTTATTTTTTGGCATCGTCGCTGTGAATATATTCAAAGAAACCCATTTTTCAGAAATAAAATTAATAAAAATATTAACCTCTAAATTTGACAAACAACGTCCTACGCATGTACAATAAATAGCTGGCGGCTATCTATACGAAATTACCACTTGCAAGTGTCGGTTACGGTTACAGTCAAAATAGCTGACGGCTATCGTATAACTGGAGGTCGAAAAACGTTTTGACAGTCAGTGGCTGACGGCTATCTCGGTAGCTGCCAGCCACAAAGCACGTATCTTCTAGAGACCCCACGCCAATGTTAAACTTTTAAACCAAATTGGCGCCACCTTGTGTTTGGAGCTGGAACTAAAATGACAATTGACAGATATGGCGGTAAATTCAAATTGTAATTTTTAGGAGTAGGTAGTAGTTTTAAATTAAATTTTAAATGATTTCCACATAAAGTATTTTATAAAATAAAGAATGGAACTAGTAAGTTCGAAACTTTTATTTTACAAAATAATTTAGGTCGATTATACCAAATTTGAGGAATTAATTTGTTATAAGCAGGGGTCTGATGTGAAGAGTTGGTTCTGCATACTATTATTAAATAAATATAAGATATATCAATAAACAATAAAATAGAACATTCTTAAAATATGTTTATTAATAACTTAAATAATATTATTAGATAAAAATAAATACAAATAATAATACATATTTAACGAATACTTACTTGCAGCAAATAGGTATATAATCTCAAATCTTTAAAATACCTATCAATAATTTAAATGTGAAGTAGAGACTAGGATATTACATTTTATTAACACTAAAATAATATATTTTATAAATGTCTTTTAAACCGAGGACAAATGTAATATAGGTATTGTATTAAAAGGTGAATCCTTTTAACTATTCATTCAATGATAAATAGGTATTTTCATTTTCCTTCCAAATACAGATGGTGGTATTACTCCACTGCTTTGTGTATTACTCTCTTATGTGAAAAATGATTTCGGAATCTAGTCCAGTGATAAATTGATTATCAATTAGTTGTTATACCCGTTTCTTTTTATGATGCAGATGCATGGTGAATCAATGAAGTTTTTCTCGAAGTTTTCAACGTAGCACCCACAGGTAGCACCAAAATTATTGCAAAACACAGTAGGTTATAACTAAGACGAAACCAGGCCCATGACACTCCCTGGGCGGGAAAAAGACACGCAGCTTTTACTGCGCTGACGTTTTCGGGATATAACCTATCACTTGTCATAAATCCGGTTAAAAACTCGCTACCATGCGCAGGCAATCCATATTTCGTACACAAATACAAACTTTTGTTTACATTTTATCGAAGTAGTTTTTGTAATACATTCACAGCTTAAAAACGGAAAATTTGTTGTTTTGATAGTGAATTTAGATCAAAAATACCCCAAATACACTTTAGTGTGTGTTTTATCCTTATTGTTACGTATTATTGCTAGTTTTATTTGAGGACATTGGAATAAATAGAGTACTAGAAGTAATCAAGCTAAAAAGGTGTCTTATAAGAAGAAAATACATTGTATTCGACTGATTTATGTTTAATATGTTTTCGTAAAGTATTTCCAACATGCTAGTTCCTTGAATGGTTGTAAATTGTAAGTGTATAAGTGATAGAAACTGATCTAGTGTTTTGTGCTTCGTTTTTTTTGTGTTGGTGTCCCAGCCCAGCATTCCTAGCCAGCAGTAGTAGCAAAAACATTAACATTGTCTACATTCAACCCGTTTACATGTACGTGATTTATCAACTAAAAGCAGAATACAATAGTTCTCTGCAAAATGTAAACAACGCTACAAGGAAAATTGTTCATGTATAAATTCAACAATTAAATCAAAATATATTATTTTTAAAGGACTTATATCAACTATTATGTTAATTATAAATATTATAATATAAATATTTGTAACAAAATAATAGTTGTGTATTAATAAATCTGTTACTACTCCAAAAAATATATTGTTTATTGATTATCAGGTATCAAAAATAATATGTTTCTTATTATAGTTGTAAATAAAAACAACACTTTTTATCCGTCCATTTAACACTTACAAACATATGCATATTTTAAGTTGTAAGGATCCATAGCCTCTTAATTTTTTACATTAGACACAAGACCTGTGATGTCACATTAAATCGTGAATATGAGATAAAGGATTTTGGAGTTGTCTTTCAGTCTAATTTGAAGTTTAATAACCATTTCTTACACATAACTAAAAAAACAATAAAAGCTTTGGGTTTTTAAATCAGAAATACAAAAAAAATTTAGAATTACCACCAAAATCAAATTATATAATGCCTTACTAAGACCCATCTTGAGTATGTTTCACAAATATGGATGCTCTTGAAAGCCACACATATTGATCATATTGAAAAAGTACAAAAAATATTTTTATCATACCTTTATGCCATAAAAAATACTTGTACCTTTATAAGATCTCATATAAAACTATGCTCGATAGTTTTAAGATTAAATCTCTTTTACAAAGAAGAAAGCAACAGGCTGTGATATATTTTGTACTCTATTTTAAATAATGTTAAGTACAAAGATTGTGATTTGATTGACTATATAAATTTTAATGTGGCAAAGATTAATCTAAGAATCCCAAGTAACAAAAAATTATTTAGTTTAGATCCAAGTAGTATATTTCCTTTTAACAAGATAATGGCTGTTACCAATGAGTTTTTTAGCGAGGTCTAAATAGATATCGTTAATATTAGCCTAAGAAAGTTGAGGACTGTACTAAATTAAATTCACTAGATATAAAGGTTTGTTTTGTTTTTAAAGTTCTTGTTACTTAACTCTACATGTAACTACTATTAATTTTTTATAGTATCCAATAAATAAATTATACCTTATGGCTGCTTTCAAACAACTCTGTGTGTAGTCACTCAGTTTAAAGTTAATTTTAAATTAATGAGTTTAATAAGAATGTCAAATAGTGATATGTATAGTGTCTATGAATTTGCTGTGTGTAGTAAATGGCCAATAAACATAACTTTGATATTTTTATTACAAGTGTAAAAACTACGAAAACCATATACATATAGTTCCCATTTTTAAATAAATTCATAATAAAAAGTAACGATTTTAGTCTGCCATACTTGAACTCATTCACTAAAACAAGTCACTGAGTATATATTTGTAAAAAAAACTACACTAAATATGTCTCCATTATAAATTTTAATATTTAAAACTACATACTTTCCTATAGATTTTGCAGTAAGTACCTAAATAACGTATAGAATAAATTTCTACAACATAGAAAAGTTTTAGATTAGAGTAATTCTTAAGAAATAAAGCAAAACCTCTATTTTGTTACTCTAACCTTGTGTGTTATATATTTTCCTTGACAAGCTAACGTTATAGTTTGAACTAAAAGTAATTAAACTTTTCACTAAAAAGTAATATTTCACATATATAAAAAAATTTTAAAACGGTTCTGCCTTCTCACATTTGCGAAGACTGCCCTGATATCTAATCTATTTTCTTCTTCAAAGTAATTAAGTTGTTCAACCGTTGTCTATAAAGGTATCTCACATCTCGCTCATACACACAAATTTGAAAAGCAGCAGAACAAAAATTCAACTAACCAGGTATACCAAGTCCGTGTAAAGAAAACTTTTCATATCCCGAAAACGTCAAGTGTCAACTAAAATTTCTACTTTTAAAGATCAAACGTGCCGCCTCAGAGTGCCAATACTGATTGATATATATACTGGGACGAAACTATCTCAGATAAACAAATGTTTATTTGTTTATCTGAGGAAACTATAAACAGAAACCAAAAGCCAAAGCCAACAAAAAATCACTAAAATCAGACGGAAAAATGAGATTAACCAAAAACATAAATAAATACACGTCACATCTTTGGAGTCTTTGGTTAAGTGTTTCTCCCATAAAGCTTAAAAATGGAGTAAGAAATCAGAATTTTACCAGTAGCCCCATCTAGAGTTTGGAGCAAATAGCATAAACAATGTCAATTGTCGGTTTTGACCTTGGTCATTCACGTGGAACCTCTATGTGCTTTGTGCTGCCAGCTATCCTAAATAGCCGGAGATTGAAAAACCGGACCTGAGAGATCCGAAGTAGTCCCAGAAAAACCAGAACACTTTTTATCTACTGCGCATGAGCCCGACAGTTGTGGATCGTTATTTCTCAAAACCAGAACAGACCTTTCTTATATCCGTATCACAGCATTATTTAGGCATTTTGTCGACAACATTTATGTTAGACGTCAATATTCAGTGTCTCCAGTCAAAAACAAAATAAAAATATTGAAAGATTGAACGTCAAGTTAGAGTAAGTGTTCTGTGGTCAAGTTTTAAACATAGAAAAATGTTTTAAACGTCAGGTTTGTGAGAGTTTTGTTGTACTGAATATGTGCTGAATATATAAAACAATTATAAAAAAATAATCACAGTCACTAAGCAAAAAATATATATGATCACTATCGGTTTCAAATTATGACCGAGGTGGATTACCAATTGGCTCTAATTTTACAACACAAATATGAGCAAGAACGAAAAGATAGCGAAATTGCGAAAGCACTACAGGAAACTTTCGAATACGAAGAGGAGAAGAAAAAGAACCGAAACGAAAGCCATTTAAACGATTCGATAATAGCAAGATCTTTACAAGAACAATTTCAGAAGGAATTAGAAGTCGAAAGACCAGGTCAGAATTTAGTATACGCCAGCAGTTCCACTAATAATCAAAATAGTTCGAGATCTCTTACCGATCCTTCATGGGAAGTAATCGACCCGACTCCTGACATTCACAATTTATTCATAGCTTTTAATGAGAGATTTTTTTATAACCAATTAGGATCAGTGTGTGTATGTTGGAGCAAACGAATGACTACTTGTGCTGGCATTTGCTCATATCAAGGTAGAGGAGGGATGTGCAGTATTGCTCTCAGTGAGCCCCTTTTGAAGCTTAGACCAAGGAAGGATTTGGTGGAAACATTGTTGCATGAGATGATCCATGCTTACCTTTTTGTTACAAATAATAACAGGGACAGGGATGGACATGGTCCTGAGTTTCACAAGCATATGAATAGGATCAATCAAGAGGCAGGTAAGATAAAAACCTGTTGTTTTCAAAATTGGAATGCTTATAGTAGGCATTAACCCATAATCAGGCTTGGAGTATATACAAGAAAGTAATTTATAAACATTTATTTTAGTAAAATAGGTTTAATTAAAATGGGATATTCTTGTAATTTACGGTCCTCTTAATATTCATGTCCATATGTATTTGAATTTTACACATGCCACCCTGCCAAATTTCCACCTTTATTTTAACATGCTATTATTGTAAAATAGCATTTTTTTTATTAATGTCATACTGTGCATTTTCTTGTATTATTTTTCATTTTTGTAATTATTATAATAGGTTACGAAACAATCATTACAATAATTGACTGTTCAAGTAAAATTATATAAATACCTAGATGTTTTGTTCTTTTAGGTTTCAGAGTTTTTCCATTTTTATGCACTATTGGTTATCTTCAAATATTGTGATTGGCTCAATTTTGATGTTCATACTACTTTCTAACAGTTGTTTTAAAAAAATATACTCTGTACTCGACTCTGTAACAACTAGATAAGGCTACAACATATTCAGATCGTTAACTGTACTAGATAATGTAACTATATTGTTTGTTTTTTAGACTTTCACTACATAGTTTTAACATTTACCTTTAGAACTTGGGTATACCTTTTCTATCATTCATGTTACTAGCAAAATTAAAAATCATGGTTTCCTCAGGAGTTCCACAGGGCTCTCATTTGGGACCACTGCTTTTCAACCTCTTTGATAATGACAGGTTCATTTTTTGAGAACTACTAATTTTTACTGTTCTTTGATGACTTGAAAATGTACTTCAAAATTACTTCTTAGGAGGACTGTTATGAGCTGGAAAGCGACATCTTAGCTCTTACAATTGGTCTGTTGCTAACATTAAGGGGCCTATTCATTAACTCTGAACGACGTCGTTAATAGACGATAATCGTTCACAGACGACTTTTCTTATTCAGTAGACAACGATTGTCGTTGAAAATAAACAAATATGGTTGTAAAATTGTCGTTCATCAACGATAGCTAAAGAGCTGTCGTTAATAATATGAAGTGTCGTTATAGAGATTTTTGCATTCCCTCTCATTTTTTATTGTGAATCAGGATGTGTTCTAAATAATAAAAGCACTTTTTTACAAATTTTACAACTAAATCGCCATCTACCTAATACAGCAAGTACAATTTGTAAGGAATTTTTTTCTAATTTATTTAATTATTTTAAAAATAAATCTGATTCAAAGTTATAGGATTGCCCATTCAACCACTATTGGATTCTTATTAAAACAGTGATGTTCCTAAAGTAGCACTGCGAAACAGTAACAAAACCTATTTTATGGAAGTACCTATTATACCTAAATAATACTTCTCCGTAACCTACACAGGAAACGAGGCTAATGGCCTGAGTTGTCGAAGCCGATGACAAGATAATAATAAGTTTTATAGTTTTTTGGGGAAAACATTTTGGCTAAAATTGTTTTTTTTATAGCAAACCATAATATGGCCAACTTTTTTTCGCGCAGCAAAATTTTCAAGTAGGTATTACTCAATAAGTAGAAATCCAATAAAAAAAATGTTTCCTTTAGAAGTTTCCTATTTTTTTATGAACTCTAAGAATACCTATGTAAAAAAATAGGGTTCCAATTTGAAAAAAAAAATCCACCTCGATATGGCCATATTATGGTCAGCTATAAAAAAATTAATTTAGCCAAAATTTTTCCCCTAAAAAACTATAAAACTTTTGTCTGGTATTTTTTTTTTATTAAATGCATATTTTTGGCGAAACTTAACTGTGAAACTTTAATTTAAACACCCGGTATAATCATCAACATACGTTCTTTTATCACAAAACACTAAATTATAATACCAACTTACTAGAAATCATCGTTCAGATTTGGTAACTAGAAACAACGTAACGACTTTGTTATTGAATAGAGTTTCAAAAATTATCGTTATAAAAGTCGTTGGTTGAACTGTCGTTAGCTTAACGATGTCGTCCATAAACGATAAATTACTGAATAGGGCCCTTAGTCTCTGAACACTGTTAAATGTTACTCAATTACTTTTACTAGAAATAAAACTTCCATTGTTTTCAATTATTCACCTAATAATGTACCCATGAACAGAGTTGTAATCATCACAGATCTGGGTATCAGGATCTATAGTCAGCTGACATTTACTGAACATATTAATACCATTACCAGCAAGGGTCATTAAATGTTAGGGTTTTACAATGCATAATTCAAAGGATTAGTCAATTAAAACTATTTTTAACCGACTTCAAAAAACGATCAGGTTCTCAATTCGTCGCAATATTTTTTTTTTATGAATGTTCAGCGATCATTCTTTAACACTGTCTCCGATTTCAATGATTCTTCTTTTGTTAGAAAGGGGGTACTTCAGGGGTGGTCCTATATAAATTTGGTCAAAATCTAATAATTGGGTCCATGAGAAAATCCTCAAACTCTTCATTTTTTATGTATGTTTAGTGATAATGCTTTACCACCTTGTCCGATTTATATGATTCTTTTTTTTGTTAGTAAGGTGGTACCTCAGGGGTGGTCCCATATAAATTTAGCTAAGATGTGGTGATGGCATCTGCACGTTTTTGAAGTTGTTTTTTTTTAATTTTTAATTTCTGATACTTGTAGTGGTTATATTGCTCTGGTATGTTCATTACTTCAATGTGCTTCTATAGTCTGGACTCCCTATTAAGCACTTCATATTTCAGCATTTGAAAGAATATAAGACAAATTTTTAAGATTTGCAGTATATAAAATGCACTTACAGGTTGGCAATTACAATTATGAGGAAGTTTTGAATACACTTAACTTATTATTACAAAACCGTATAATATTTATAGAAATGATTTCAAACTGTTGTCAGGGTATATTTGTTGCCCAGAACCTCTGTCCCTTTTCTCACTTAGGATTCAGAATAGGACCACTCGTAGCAACATTTTATTGGCCGTTTCATTTTATTATACAAATTATGGATATCACACTCCTGTCTCTTGCTTATCAAGAATCCAATAATTTCAACCTCTTCTTTTCTACGCCTCTCATCGTTTCCCCCTCTTCGTTCTTTCTACACCTTTCCTCCTCTTCGTTCTTTCTACACCTTTCCTTTTCCTCCTCTTCTTCTTTCCTACACGTTTCCTCTTCCTCCTTCCTGTGCCTTTCCTTCTCCTCCTCTTCTTCCTTCCTACGCCTTTTCTTTTCCTCTTCTTCCTCCTTCCTGCGCTTTTCCTTTCCCTCTTATCGCCTTACTCTGTCCACTTCTTCCTCCTTCCTACGCCTTTCCTTCTCCTTTTTCATCTTCAAAAACCATGCTGCTGGAACTGAAGTATCCATGTCTGTTTCGTGGGCAGTGGATCATGACTAGAATGCTTAGGTAACTTTTATATCCCACCGCTGTCACCAATGTTACACAGGTTTTTGGTATCTCAATTATTTCCACTCAACTTTTTAACCGACTTCAAAAAAGGAGGAGGTTCTAAATTCTACGTAATATTTTTTTTATTTATGTTCACCGATAATTCTTTAACACAGTGTCCGATTTCAATTATTCTTTTTTTGTTAGAAAGGGGGTACTTCAGGGGTGGTCCCATATTAATTTGATCAAAATCTAATAATTGGGTCCATTAGAAAATCCTCAAACTCTTCATTTTGAATGTATGTTTAGCTGTAATTCTTTACAACCTTGTCCCATTTCTATGATTCTTTTTTGTTAATAAAGGGTTACCTCAGGGGTGGCCCCCTATAAATTTGGCCAAAATCTAATAATTGGGTCCATGAGAAAATTCTCAAACTTTTCATTTTTAATGTATGTTTAGCGATAATTCACCTTGTCCGATTTCTATGATTCTTTTTTTGTTAGTAAGGGGGTACCTCAGGGGTGGTTCCATTAAAATTTGGTTAAAATCTAATGATGGGGTATATGAGAAAAACATCAAACTCTTAATTTTTTATCTATTTTCAGTGATAATTCTTTATCACATTGTCCGATTTCTATGTTTCTCTATTTGTTAGAAAGGGGATACCTCAGAGGTAGTTCCATATACAATTGGTCAGGATCTGATGAACTATGAGAAAATCAAAAATCTTAATTTTTAAGGGCATCTGCACGATTTTAAAGTTGGTTTTTTAATTAAAAAATTATAAAATTATACAATAACTATACGACTGATAACATTAATGTATAGCACACCGTAGGGCGATGGGTGACATTGCACTTCTTTTGTATTTGTACTCACACAGGCTACTACAGGGTGCAGGGTAACAATATTTTACTATAAAGGGGTTTTCTCGTTAACTAATTTAAAAAAATTCCCATCTAACTTTTTACTTTTAACAAGTAATTCCTTATGCCATATTTTCAGCTATTTATGATATATTTTGTTTAATATTTGTTTTTAATTTTCTTTTCCTGGTTTCAAATAATAAAATATAACTTGGCAACTATTTAATATAAAATGACCATAAACTACAAGATTACCATAAATGTATGAGCAATATTTACCTTTTTTTGGCAGTAACGAAAATGTGTGAGAACTGTTTATCCAGAGCATGACAAAAATATGTGGATAATATATGTCCTATTAAGAGGGAATATAGGTATCATGGCCTGATTAAGGGTTAAAACACCATTTTTTCATAAATATTCGTAAAAATGTGTGCAAGAAGAATGATAAATATACTTAGTTACCAGAAGATCCTTTGTTTCAAAATGTAAATAAAGACCTAACTGGTAATTTTAACATTTTATGTTCTTCTAATTTTATAGCCTCACTCTGTTTGGCCATTTATCATCAACATCTACACTTTTCACTTACTAATATTACAATATATAAAAAAGCTTTTTAGGTGCAATGGTTATTGGGAAAACATATTAATAATAAATATGTTAAGTAAATTAATAAAAAAAGCTTTAGAACTATATTTCTTGGTATTTGGGCCACAAATACGTTAAGAGACTGTCTTGATTCTTTTTTTTAATAATACACTAAAAATCTTCCAAATTCTCATTTTATTACTCAAAAATCTAATTATTTTGAACACGTTCATATCCTGTCTTGATATTTTCTTTAAAAAGTACGAAAATTTCTGCAATTACTTAAAAATCGAATTAGATAAATTTGAAAATCATCTTGGTAAATTCCATTTTAAATAAACCATCTAATACCTAGGTACCCTCCATTCCTATCAGTTTCACTAGAATTTAAAATAAAAAAGTTTAGGAAAATTGCCTCAAAATTCAACAGCTACAAGGTCAGGACTTACTAAGATCCCAGCAATAGTATTTTTAAATGCATTGGCGTCCATGAAGCTAAAAACCTTTTCTGAAGTTCCAGTAAAGCCACACTAGATCTGAAGCCATGCACTGAAATTTAGAGATGGAAAGTAACAAATCCGTAAATGTAAAAGTACAATAAAGCTGTCTCTTATTTTATCTCATCTCTTACTATATCTCTTATCCCTCTCTCATTTATTACTTGGCTCAAACTAAAGTAAACGAAGGTAATACAATTTATAACGGCCAGATTCATTGGTAACAAATAGAAGAACATGGCTTTTCTAGAAGGACTTTCTACTGGGTTAAAATCAACTCCAGGTAAAAGGCGCAAACAATCCCTTAAAAATGGCAACGCGCCTCGATAATACCACAGGGGAAATTTAAATGTACCAATAGTCGCGAACGTATTTATAACTTTTTAAAGAGAGGAGGGGAGTTGACACATAACTGTCTGGGGTGTTCTCCCCTGGAAAATTTTGAGTTCAAATTCACAGTTTTAGCGCTCCCAAAACAGTTATAAGTTTCAAAAATCAAATATAAATTCTTTGAATATTAAAATAATATATTACATACCTTTGAACAATAATTATTCCCATTTCCATATTTGACTGCAAAGGTTCACACATTCATTAACTATGTCAGATGACGTCAGTTTGAAAAGTTTCGGGGCAGAGGAATAGTTAGTTTTTTACATTCGTGCACGCCAATTAATTAAAAATTAGACTATTATGTCCCAAAAAAATGGGGTAATAAGGAACTATCACATTCACGGGTTTTTATCACACGAATCATTCAAATGGTCATTAAAAATGAAAAAAACAGTGGAGGGCTATTAAATTAGAGGGTAGAAATTGGAAATAGGGGTAAAAATGCAACCCACAGTTACAATTATATCTCGAAAACGAAGCAAAATTCAAGTATAGTTTATAGGATTTTTTTGTAGAGAATACTATTTACCATCAAAATAGTTTATTTCAAATATTTTTTTTTGCAAAAAAAGATTAAAAAATAATTAAAAAAATACAAAAATCCAATTTTTTTTTTCATTTTTTAGGATTTGCTTCATATAAAAAAGTAGACTACATTTCCTTTAAAACGGTAGATTAAAAAAGTTTTTTGGATAAAAACGAACTGAGATTTTGAGATATAGCCTCTCAAACTTAGCTATTTTTTTTTTCATTTTTATGTTGTTTACCTTGATACCGTTTAATTCTTATGTTTCTACATCATAACTGATTTTTATTCAATAAAAAAAAAAAGTATTTTAAGTTAATTTCTTAATAAAAATTTAATATTTTTACGAATGAGTAAAACTATAACAAAGTAACAATTAACAACATTGGAAAAAAAAATGTGAAATTTATAAATAAAAATATTTTACAATTGAAATCTTATATGGGCACGTTTTTACGAGACAATGCAACTGAAAAAGAAATAGAATCTTCATCAGAATACATTTTATTTACTCTTTATGGGACAAAGCTAAATAAGACCTTAAGCAACTGTCGCTTCCAGCTTTTCTGCAAACTATCAAAAAGTGCAAAATTTTCGCGATGTCACCAAGAACCATAGTTTAAGAACATATATTTTCAAATGCAGCAGTGGAACGGTACATTTAAACCCTCTCGACTGGGGTTGGAAAAAATAAAACAAATGGATTAATTGCGATTTGCACAAATTAATCACCTGTATCAGGATTTTGCTAAAGAAAGTGGCTTGTGGATGTACCACAGGTTGCCACGAAAGCTGTGGTTGTAGGAAGTTAGGAATAACTTCATTATTTTGCAAACAATGCATGGATGTCAATTGAGGAAATGTACAAGAGACAGAGATTATAGGAGACGATGTTCTTGAAGACATAGACAAAGAAATCGATATCCGAATTTAATAACATTATTGAAGAGATATAAATATATGGATTTAGAAAAACTGTCTATGATTGGTTGTGTAATTACTTATTAAATAGATATCAAGTAACTAAAATTATAATGAGGTAACAAATCCAGAATGAAATACTTTTGGGGTGCCGCAGGGAAACGTGCTTGAACCCTTATTATTCATACTTTATATAAATTACTTGGGACAGGTTCTTAAAAAATGTAAAATCACCATTTTGCAGATGACACGTTTATCTATTATTATGGGGATGATTTTGTTGAAGTCGCTGAGAACATCAATAAACAAAATAAATTAAAAGATAATGAAATGAAATCAAAATTTATGTTCATTGGTAACAACTTCCTATACAATAGATTTTTGAATTTAAATTTAGACATTAAAATAAATAATAAAACAGTAGAAATGGTCCAAGAAATAGAGTATTTAAAAGTTATGTTGGATGGAGAACTAAAATTTAATAAACACATTGAGTAGGGTATGAACACTGAATGATGGACACTTATACAAAACTCATGATCTTATTTTGATTACAAGATAAATTGACTGGCGACTAATGGAGCCTGTGTATACCAAAAGTTGCCACAATATATTTATTCTTGCCATGTGGAGCTGGCGCATAAAATAACTTCATCCGGGCATTTACCATCGAGGTGGTAGAAGACCACCAAATGATTGCGTAGAAGACCACCAAATGATTGCCAGCCAAAAATGGAGCATCTAGACACCTCTCGGCGACGTTATTAACTTGCAGAACTTTAACCTGTGAGGCTGGTTATCCCTTGACATCCCCCAGCGTCAACCAGTAGGTTTTTGACGAGTTGATACCCTAGAAAACTTTGATGAGCTGGGAAGATGGCGGAACCAGCAAGTTTTGACCAGTTGAGAGGCAGGTTTCTGTATGCTATTGGAGGATGTACAATGGGCTTTATGCAGCCTAAGAGCTGTGGATGTAAATTTAATGAGGTTCCTAGAATAACAATTCGGCATAAGTCCAGTATTAGGAAAAGTTGTAGAAGCAATTGATGGATAAAATTCATGACTAAAATGGGTTTTCCAGTATGCCGCGAAGGTATTTATTTTTCAGTTAAGAAAATCTAGTAAAAGAAACAAACATATCCTAAAGTGGTGCTGATATTGGCTGAAAGTGGTTATTTTCAACAAAGAAAACACAACTGGTGAAAACAAATTGACAAAATACCTAGGACAAAAGGGAAAACTTTATTTTCACTAAAATCAATGTTTGAAAAAAGGTCACGCTATTATAGAAAAAATAAGAAAGTATTACAAAAAAAAATTAAAAACAAAGAAATTGATCCCGTAGAAGATTATCTGAAAAAGGCGAATTACAAACTTAATAAAAGAAAATTTAAATATTGGTCACATGAGTTCAATGATTCTAAATATACAGGGTGTTTCAAAAAGATTGGTCATAAAGTATACCACATATTCTTGGGTCAAAAATAGGTCGATTAAACCGTACTTACCTATATACAAAAGTGCACCCAAAAATAGTATAACATGCAATTTTATATGACTATACAATGAAATCGTTACATAAACGATTTTCGAAAGAAATGCCTGATGTGAAATGTTCTGCAAGGTCTATTAAAACATGGATTCGAAAACTTGGCTTTCGCTTTTAAAGAAGTAACAACAGACAGTTTTTATTGGAACAATTCATTTAAAAAAAAGTCATTTTGGAAAATTTTAACAAGGAGATAGAGCTGGGTAACTTTAAGCCTGTATTTATGGATGAGACAAGAGAAGTGGTAGAAAAAGTTCCCAAGTAAAAAAACAGGAGATGGAATATTAGATTTGGGAAGTTGTACGTCAAAATCTACCACGAAAAGAATTCCACCTAGATAGATATGTTGAGGAATATGGGCATAAAATATTGTAACGATAGTTTAATTTATTTAAAACACTATTTACAATTTATTTATGACGTACTAATTAATTTAGATAATACTTAGGCACTAACTTACAATTCTACTTTATTACAATTTAACTTTTCAGTCCAATACTTTATACTAAACTAAACTGTCCGCCGATAAGTCGGGCTATTTATACCAAGTACAACTCTGCTACGAGAAGTCTAGACGCTCCTGAAAATTCCATCTCTGACTCAGCGGCACGCTCCGCCCGTTCTATCCGTTTCTCGAGCGTCAGCGGCATACCTAGAAGATTCCGTCGTTTCGAGCATGAGTCGGGTGCCACAGACTTGAAGGTCGCTTGATTAGGCAGAGACGGCTTAGGAATTCCATGTCAATATTAAGAACTTTGTCAGTACAATGTGATAGAGATAGTGTGGTCACAGTGCACACGGTTTTATAATGAAAAAAATTTAACAACAAATTCGTCACCCGGAAGATGTATTTCAGACTTGGTCAGAAGCTTTGAATAATGTTAATAAATATTTTCTGTGCCTCTTGTTATAATATATTTTTTAACAAATAACCTGTTTCACGAATTTGTACCTGTTTTGGATTAGCTTTCAAAACTCTAAAAACGCTAAAACCCAATGTTCTGCTGGGAAATTCATTTATAAAGTACGAAAGTAAATTGTTCTGGTATTTGTAGACAAAATGTAAAACGTAATCTTAATTTTTTCAAAGTGACTTCTTGTATTCGTGTAAACGCTCCTTAATAAAGTTTACGCTGCTAGGCAACAACAAAGTGAAACTGAAATAAGAAGACACGTGAAAACTAACTAAAAATGCGATACTCTTTAAAAGAATGAAAATAATGAACAATGAAAATACTAATAATTAGTATAAAATGAGAACTTTTATTGCAAAAAAAAAATACAATTAATTATATTTTAGATCGAAAAAAAAAAAACAATTTTTAAGAATAATTAGTTGTACTTATAAATTGATCAGTTTTACATATTCGTAAAAATATTAATTTTTACTAACTAAAAAACTTAAAATACTTTTTTTTATTAAAAAATAAATTTTGCTGTAAAAAATAAAAACTAAAAGTATATCAAGATAAACTCGATAAAAATCGAAAAAAAATAGCTAAGTTTGAGCGACTATATCTCAGTCATTTTTTATCCAAAAAACCTTCAAATCCACCATTTTAAAGGAAACTTAATCAAAGTTTTTTATATGAAGCAATTCCTATACATATCTCTGCTCAGAAAACGAAAAAAAAAAAAAAAAGCAAAAAAATAAAATAAAACAAAAAATTGGATATATTTAAAGGACTATACCTGAATTTTGCTTCATTTTCGAGATATAATTTAAAAACTGTAAGGATTGCATCTTAATCCCTATCTCCAATTTCCACCCTCTAGTTTAATATCACTCTGCGGTTTTTTTATTTTTAATGACTATTTGAACGATTCATGGGATAAAAAATAAATAGCCAGATGAATGAAAGGAAATAATTAAATAACTCCTAAGTTGAGAACATAAGAAAACATTTAACTTATAATTAGTGACTTGTGACTAACAATTTTATTTGTAATTGGTATGAAGAAGGTAAGTTGCAAAATTAATATTCATAATAATTTATAATTTTCACTTTTCATTTGCACAAATTCATCTTTCATGCTTGGGTTTTTTCTTCTAGCTTCTAGAAAATTGAATGCTTTAAATACCATTTAAAATTTCCAAAATTACATTGCTTTGATACTTTCAGGTACCAATATCACCATATATCATAACTTCTACGACGAGATGATGTACTATAGAAGTCAGGGATGGAACAATCAAACTTACTACCAGGTCAAACCTAAATGCCCTAAATGGTTGGACTGGTTTGACAAGATGGTCCAACGGGTTGTTAGAGGACCAAAACAGTACAGCGTGGTATGGGTGGCTCAACCTTGGTTTTAGAAATCAATTTTTGTAATAATTGCACCAAAGAAACATTTTTTATTTTGTATTGATGTTTGTTTTTTATACTAATTATACTAATTATACTAATTGTAGGTATCATCAGAAATCTTCCAGTATTATTACTGTAATTTTCTTTGTTGTTGTTCTGAATAATATTTTTTTAAAATCTATTTGTAAAATAGGATAGCTACAGCCGTTCTAAATCAAATCATTATGTCACTGCTTTGGATTAACAGGTGTTTTTCTTTTAATTTGATTAGTAATCGTTATCAGGGTATATTAACTTCAATGTTTTTAACAATTGTAACTAAACTAAATATAAAGTAGTGAAGTTAGGTTATACAGTGTGGAATAGCCAAATGGAATAAATTAGGTAATACATGGATGGGGGCGTGTTCGGAAAAATGCTCGGACACGTCGATTGGCATTTTAGGTTGCCTATTTTTTTTAACAAACACTTTTTACACAGGGTGTGTCATGTAACAGTGGCCAATACCAACTTTCTTATTTTAAATGCAACACCCTGTATATTATTCATTTTTTGGATTCTTCAGAAAATTCTAGACATTTTATATACTACTCCTAACATTAATAAAATAAAATAATTTGATTACAGGCAAATTAGTTACAACACACTCAAAAACAATAAGTAATACTATTTATTTCTTGATAATGTAACAAAAAACACATCTCAATGTAGGAGATGTTCAAAATGCTCGTCGCGAACCTCTTGTCAACATCCTAATCTGAAACAAAAATGTCTTCTAATGTTACTTAACAGCTCAGACGTGACCGATCTAATCGTAAGCGTTATTCGTCTTCTTAAGTCAGCTAGGTCGAGAGGTTTAGTTTTGTACACAATACTTTTGACATCCCCATAAAAAAAGTCTAATGCTGTCAGATCAGGGATTCGTGCTGGTCATTCCATCGATCCTCGCCTCCCTATTTACCGATTTGGAAATACTCGATTAAGGTGCGGCCGGACATTGGCAAGATGGAGCAGTGCTCCATCTTGCTGAAACCATATCATATTCGCTGAAACTTGTGGGTTTGCTGGATCGGGATATAAATTCGTTAAAGTTGGCACGACATTATTTTGGAGCAGTGCTAAATAATTATCGCCATTCAAATTATCATCAATGAAAAAGAGAGCTATGATAAGATCGCCAAAAATTCCTGCCCTTTTCAGGGTATTGCGTATGATCTTCTCTCATCCAGTGAGGATTTTCCCTAAACCAATAGCGGCAAGTGTAAAGGTATACGCAACATAAAAAAAAAACATGTTCTAATTGGATCACCAAATTATCTAATATTCCCATCAAAATCGTCTTCCTGAGTTGCTATTATTTTATAGGGATGCATTTTATTTTCTTTTAATGTTCAGCTTGTCAACTAGAAGGATGTGGGTTTTCCTGAAACTCAAGCATAATATCCAATTTGGTATCATTAGTTATTGCATTGGCAGGTGTTTTTTTTTTTATCTACCTTACATGTCCAAGCTTGCGAAACTGCTTCTCCATTTTACTAATTTTCCCTTGGGACATACGCGGCAAATTTGGAAATTTTTCATGAAATAAGCGAGCAATTTCCATTTGTGTCCGTGTTTCTCCATAACCAATCATCTATAGAATTGTTATTTTGTGCATTTCTGTTAAATGAACCATTTTTCTGATATGCAGTTAAGGAAATTCAAACGATTATAACGCTGACAACTATTGTCATGCAGTCAGGTAACAATTTGCTAAGGTCAGGCGTTGTAAACAAAAGTAAACAAAACTATTTATGTATAGCTTTTTTTTTATTTCATATCACTAAAAAGGAACGCTGTAATGATTTTTGCTTACTTTCTCATTATCAAGACCTAAATGGGAAATAAGTATTGAGTGTATTGTAGCGAATTTCTGTAATCAAACAATTTTATTTTTTTAATGTTAATTTTTGCAATAAATCGGAAAACATTTAATATTTCCGAAACAGGTATATGACATAGTACATAAAATACGTCTAGAATTATCTGAAGAATCCAAAAATAAAAAAAAATACAGGGTATTGGTCACTCTTACATGACATACCCTGTATAAAGTTTTGGTTAAAAAAAAAAATACCAATCGACGTGCCCGAGCGTTTTTCCGAACACGCTCCCATTTATTTATTACCGAATTTATTCCATTTGGCTGTTCCACACTGTAATTTTTTTTTATAGACAATAAAATTTTATAGACAATTTTTTATTGGTTTTATTTTTTTAATACTTTAACAAAAATTAGAGACATTCACCAATGTACCACATTGGTTTATGGTTTATGCTTCATTATGAGATGAGTTATTGCACTGAATACTTCAGGGGAAATTCACAGTACAACTCTCCTCTAATATCCCCACTCCAAAATATAAAAGCAGCCACCATGTTGAAATAGCGGTAGTTCAAAAGTTTCGTACTGTTTTGATCGACAATGGCTGGGAAAGCAATATTATCTCTACAGAAAAATTAATAATTAGAAAAAATCGTTGATGGTGAAAACTTTTTTATAACTGTGGAAGCGCATAGTTGTGAGCAGTTGAAAAGGTGGTTAAAGTGTCTTGGATGATTGTTACAAAGGAACAAAGTGGACTGATTGAGAGGTTAGGTGTATCAATACCTCTTAACTGTGAAAAATGAATGAAAACAAATAATAATTATAACTCTATTCTAATTAATTATGCCAACCAACTATTAGTACTTGCAAAACCACTTTAATTAACATGAAAGGTAATCACAAGTATTTTAATCATATTACTGTGTATACCGAAGTAGTATTTAATATTAAAAAAAATTGTTTAATACCAGATAAGAATGTTCTTCTGTTGGACCACTTTCTCAATGAAAATGCAGTAAACAAATATAAGTATCTTTAGTAACATCATTAATCCATCGAAAACCATTGTTACTTCGACCACATTTTTTTACACATAATGCACATTTTGAACATGTTTTAACATGACCATTTTGCGCTATTTGTCTACGTAGATGACGCAGAGACAGGGTTATTTTAGACATTTTATTAAATAAAACACAACTGACCAAAAAAAAGAAAAATAAGTATGCTTGGAATAACTAGGTAACCTAAAAAATACGTATAAAAATAAAAGAAACAAAAGTAAGGTTAGGTTTTGAAGTTTCTATAAGCATTTAACACACTGTACGTATCAAGATGCTTTAAACTCAAATCAATTTTTTTTTATTTCCAATGAAGATAACATTAATAAGGCTTTGGACATTAATATATCATCTGATTCTATTATTTATAATAATTTCCATGAAAATAATACAAATTTAACTTCGGAGCTTTTAGAAAATATTTCACCTGAAATTTAGTTTCATTTTGGTTAAAGGTGGGGGTGAACCAAGTGACTTAACCAACCGAACGATTAGGTGTGCCATGCTAGATTAGCTTAAGTTAGCTAAGGCCCGTCTAGGACACAACACATCCTAAGATTTTTATTTTCATATATATTTTTTGTTAGTTAAAGAAAAGTTTCGTTTAGTTTGTTATTCAGTATTTTAGTGTTTATTTTTTTGTATTTATTTATTTTTTAGTATTTTATTGTTTATTTTTTTTTTAATTAAATATTGTTCTGTACATATAACAAGTTATCAAAAAAAATTTCTAAATATTTATCGACAAACAAAAGCGTTTAATTATCTGTTAAAAAACGTTAAGTATAAAAATGGTAGATGGTAAACGTTTAAAAAATCAACCAAGACGAAATTTAAACGGGAATTGTAAACGAAGAAAACATATTGTAAAATAATGTAAATTTATACGAATTTAATTTAAATAAACCTAAACTGTATATAAATAGTTCATCGCAAACTAAAAATAGTCGTATATTGTTAACTATATTTAAACGTAGAAAACTTTACAATTATATACCATAGGATGTATATAAAAAACGTATAATATATCGTTTAAAACACGGTATGTATAATAATCGTAAACTGTAAACGTATACGGAATCAACCAATACCAAAATTAAACGAGTATTACGTATAAAATACGTTAGTTATACTGTGTGCTGCCTGGGTTATAACAAAGAAACGAGAAACATCGTAATATTAAAAAAAAAAAAAAAAAATTATTGTACTACAACCATGACCATTGCTATCAATGCCATATTTATTACTAAATATTGTTAATTATTTAAATAATCCCACGACAAGTGTTTAGAAATTTTATTCAATAACAAAAAAAAAATTCTAAAAATTTGTATATGTATACCTGCTGCGAATAAAACTAACATATAGTAGAAACATTTTTAAAACAAACAAAAGTATTATTGATTTCTAGTAATACATTTTGAGTGGGGCGGTTTGGTTTTTTCCATCCGTTAGAATTGTCAAAATAATATTAATTATTTTAATTTAAATGTACATTAGTTTGCAAAAGTGTTATATTACGAGTAGTATACAGATGAAAACCATTTTTGGTTTTTTGCTTTTAAAAAAGGTTTAGAGGTCCCGCAGATCAAGTGAAAATCATGATTTTTTGGTTATAAAATTAATACAAACCTATTTTATTAAAATAAATTTATTACACTTTCTAACGATTCCTCGCTATATTTGAGTAATATAATGATGTGGAAAAAATGACATAATATTACAAAAATTAACCCAGAGCAAAAGGAGCTCCACTCAGCCCCACCCAACCTTCCAACGAAGGTAGGGCTGTGTTTATAAATTAAATTGTTTTTTGTTTCAAATTTGGGTTTATTTTTTGGGACTTTCTTTTAAAACGAATAGTCTTCTAGACTCTCCACACACAGAAGATAAAGCGTCGGCTACAAGCTTTATGTGTCGTTCAACTATTTGAGTGTGGTAAGGGCAAAAACCAAACCTATTATATAATAATTCTATTCTAATAGTATTGAGTTGCTCGGGTGGGATTTGAGCATTGACCTGTATAATTTTTTGATGTAATTTATCCAAGTTAGTAGCTCGTTTAAATTCAAACCTGTATAAATTTCTTTCAAGCATTTCCTAAAAATAAAAATCAAGCGGAGTTAAGTCTGGCGACCGTGGTGGCCATTGTATAGTGCCCCTGGTACCAATAACTCGATTGGAAATTGTTCATTTAGGTAGGTATAGTCACTAATTGTGCATTATGTGATGTACATCCGTCTTGTTGGAACCAAATGCCTTACGCTAGGAATAATGTAATTTTTAAATAGTTATAAATACAGCTGGGCATTCAGGTTAACCTGAATGAAAAAAGGGCTCATGATATTATCTCCTAGGATCCCAGCCCAGACATTCAGTTTTTGCGGATATTGTGTGCATACAGCTACACTTAAGTGTTTATTCTCCTACAACTAATAGCGTAAAACAGATGGATTATGTTTTCTATAGTGAATGGAAGAAGATTCATCTGTAAATAAAATATTTTTCAAAAAAATTTATATTTTGATTTGTTCTTTCAATCATTATCTGGCAAAACTCTGTCCGTTTAAAATAGTAGTCAGGAAAAATTTCTTGAGTGGTCTATACCTTAAAACAGGAATACCCGTTTCTTTTTAAAATATTTCGTACCCATCTCTCTTTCAAGTCAACTTCGCGACAATTTGTCTACTTGAAGACGGTGTAGCTTTAGCTAATGCACAATATTACGTTTCCCTAATTTCCTGTTCTTCCGTCAATTGATTTGGACATAGTTGGCTTGAGGGAACAACACTTTTTGCATTTATTAACTCAGTTAAAATTGATCATGAATAATATGGGGGTGCCATGGGGTAGTGTTCTGGGTCCGCTACTGTTTTTAAGTTATATTAATGACATTGCTGGTGTAGTCGAAAGATGTTCAATACACTTATTTGCGTATGATACCCTGATATATTTTATCCATAAAAACAGAGAAACTTGTTTTAATGAAATTTTAATAGTTCTATAAGTAAAATAAATGATTATTGTAACGAAAACTCATTGAAAATAAATTACGGAAAGACAACATGGATGTTAATTGGGGGGTTCTGGAAATTTGAGAAAATTAAATGTAGCATCGCAGTGTTTTTCTGTTGATAAAGTAAAGTTCCAGAGAGTCGAAAAAATTTAATATCTTTAGGGGTTATGGTTGATACAAATTTACAATTTAAGGAACTAGTCCAATTAAATAACGAAAAAAGGCCCCTTCGAGCTTACATTAATTTGTAATTGGATGAAACAAAG
Organism: Psylliodes chrysocephalus; assembly: GCA_927349885.1. Classification (NCBI taxonomy): domain Eukaryota; kingdom Metazoa; phylum Arthropoda; class Insecta; order Coleoptera; family Chrysomelidae; genus Psylliodes; species Psylliodes chrysocephalus. Next base: position 43,479,602 of record OV651815.1, on the reverse strand, counting down.
TGGACTTGTGCATATTGATGTGATCTTTTCGAAAAAAAGAAAAAAAAGATGTAGCTGTTTTTCAATTTTTTTTTAAATTAGGAAAAATCGGGTTTTCCATGATAAAAATGCTAATTATCTGGGCAAGTATTATTCTGATACTTGATACTCTGATACTAAAATAAGTCCCGCGGCGAAAGCTGCCATAATTTTTCGGAAATTCGCAGGAAACCGGAAGGCGTTTTTTTTTTTTTTAATTTTTTCCCATATGAGTTTCTCCGGGTTTTCCGAAAACATCTAACAAAAAATATATTTGAAAAAACTAACTGCGCCATCGGAAAGAGCACAAAAAAATACACAGAAAGGTCTACTTTAAAAATGTTAGGAAATTAATCCTAAGCCTGAGTGTAAGTTCCAACTTGGTGATAAGCTTGTTTTCTGTTCTCTAACATCTGGTTTTCTTCTCGGTTGATGCTCCTCCTTTTTTTTGCATTGTCAATCGCGGCCCTTTTATGCCTATCCCAGGTTTTATAAATAAACCCTTTTCCGTAACGTCGAGCTACGTAATGTTTGCGACACCTCTCATGTAATATAAAACCTGGTTCTAAAGAACTGAAAAAATCATCCCCCCTCTCTTTGCTGACCGTCTGCAGACCTTTCAATCCTGTCGGTCTAATTGAGGTAAGTTCACCCTCTGCAAGTGTCTGATAACATAATAAACACAGGCCAGCCATTGCAACCTGGAAACAAAAAAATTATAGCACTGTGATAGAATTTTCTTAATTTAGGAACGTACTTACTCAATAAATTGCTGAGGAAGTCCGAAAAACCACGTGTACACAGAGCTTGCTGAACACGGTTATTAAAAATCTATGCCGATGAACACTATCAAGCGATTCAATTTGTATTAATATGACCTTTCAAAGTTTAAACTTGTCGGATAGCGAACGCCGAGACCATGGCTATCCTTGATACGACGTGTGGCTAATTTTGCGGTAATTCTATTTTTTTGCACAAAACTCAAGAAACGTCTTATAACAAGTCAGTAAAATACAAATTTTAGGCCTAATAAATTTAGGTATGTAAGAAATTTAAAACTGGAAATCACAAAAAAATCAAATCACAGAAATGCAGTGTATACACGAGTTTTGGATCCCGCGGAGCGCGTGTAATGGGACTTTTGTCGGGAGAATTCTACAACTTAGAAGAAACATACACACTTTAAACTTTGTGTACACATTCAGAAGACGTGAAATTTGGGTTTGCTCAATTTTCAGACCAAACAACTGAAAATCGTCAATTTTAGGCAACTTTTCTCAAAAACCGTGTTTTTTGGTCGTCACTCAATGAACAGTGGTCAAAAAAATAGAAAAAATATTTTTGCAGAATTATCTGTAATGTAATCGTATTCTAGACACAATAAAGTACTCAAAAAACAAGTTTTGAGCCATTAGGTGCATTTTTGGCATTTTTGTGCCACTTCAAACTTTCGAAAAGTTTTTTTTTTTTTTTAGGGAAAAAATTTGTTTAATTGTTTGATATCTTGGCCAATTATAATCCGATTTCGGTGAAATTCACACATGTATAAGATTTCATATTCAAGAGTAAGCTCTGTAAGTGGCATTAAAAAAATGTTTGGCCATTATAGGCAAACAATGAAATTAGGCCCGCGGTACACTTTGCCCTTCCGTCATATGCCCAATTTTAGGATTTCTCTTGCCCCCTTCTGGGAATCAATAGCAAGCATTTTTGTTTTTTCAAATATCTTAATTTTTACCAAAGTCATGAAGAATTTAGTGTTTGAACATTTAACAAATTCAATTTTTCAACCTTCGCCGCCTCAAAATACTAAACAAATTTCAATCGTCCATACCGCGAGAACGGTGCATCGGATCAAAATTTCTCAAGAGACATGAGAATTAGCATTTTTCCTAAGCTTTCAAATGTCGTAAACTGCGTTTTGAAAATATTGATTTGTTTCCGACATGCGCATGCGCAAAATTGAAAAATTGACAAAATCCAAAATTTCGGCACTTTCGAAAAACAGCTACATTTTGTTTTGCCTTTTTCCGAAAAGATCACCTCAAAATACATAGAATCCATTTTGTTTTATCTAATTACAATTTAATGTAAGCTCAAAACCCGTAATTTAATTCGATTAAACATGCTAATAACGTCATCAAAAGCATATTATTTAAAATCAACTAATTGAGGCGCTGTTCTCCACATCTCAGCAAATGGGTTAAAATAATAATTTATAATATTCTTATATTTAGTCCAAGCGGTGGGTGGTTTCAATTTGCAAAAGGTCGGAAAGAAATGAAATTTGGTGGGATGGTAGACATGGGTCCCCTGATACTACGCCTAAGTTTGCGACCTCGGGGGGCTGCCACTCGAGGGGCGAAGGGGTGAAAACTCTGCGTTGCGACGCTTTTCGGGAAATAACACCGTTGTGGTAAGTACTATCGAAAACAAGTTCAAATAAAATATGTATAGGACAAAATCGTGCACAATTTTTACCTCTACATTTTTTTGTTTGCGACCAATAGTTCCCGCTCTACGACGCGCCAAAGTAGGGGGTTGATTTGCAATGTTCAACAAAATGAGAATTTCAGCGCGGATTAAGACGAAGATCGCTATGAAACAATGATGTAATATTTTTTTTCTAAAAGAGTAATGATTTCTGTGTCTGCAGATGCCCGATTTGATACATTTTGTCGAATATAATACATAATGATGTTTTGAAGCGCGTCCCTACGTATTCCGATATAAACATTTTGTAATTATCAGTATCTATGGTCAATATTTTCTTATTATTGTTGACCTAGGCGCCAAATTTAGTTTTTTGTGCCTACATAATACAAGAAAGTATAATTTTCAACTCGTTTCCACACCATCCTTGAGGTAGAGTTGATCGGCCCCCCATTTTTTTTAACGTGGTATCCCCAATAGGCCTAATCCTCAGTCGATATTTGGGTTTATTCGTCAAACTCTGCGTTGTATGGTTGGTCTTCAGCGTCCTGTAACTGATCGTAAACGTTTTCGACATCTTCTGCATTGTCATCGTCTAACGCAATCAGGTCCGGAATCTTTTCGCAGGACATCTCTCTACAGTGTAAACACAAAATCGAACATTTTAATCCTATTTTATGGCAACCACAAGCAGATCCACAACCTTTCTTCCATCTGCACGAGATGCTCTTAAGTAAAACATCTGGAGCTGGTTCCTTTGCCATCCGCACTGCGTCCAGTCATATGGTTGTTCTTCGCCATCCATGATCTTCTGGAGGTTTCTGAACTCCCCGCCAGCTCTGTACTTGACAATAAGTACGCAATGAATGATGATGGCACACATCTGATGTTGGTGGCAGTGCTGCTAAATTGAATGAATTTTTTAAAACGGCCCGTACAAAGTTCGTATACCGCAGAGTCCAACTTGCGATGTTCCCTTCCTGCACTATACTACCTCAACATAAAGTTCGCCAGTGGCAACGGCTTGCCTTGATTGAACAACGCCGATGTAGTGTCACGTCCACTGAAGGCATGCAAAAATAACATACTTTTCGCTACAGCATCCCTATATTGTAAACTCTGAGGCGAATAGAATACATCCTCCTTTTTTACCTCTACCCTCTCTGGCTTTAGCAGTCAACAACACATTCAAATCTACATCTTCAATAAAGAATACGGAGGAAAAAAGGAGCAAGTTCGATGGCAGTCTGCACAATTAATGAATCCGCGTCTTCGATCGCCTGCTTAACATTGTAATTATGTGCTTCCAACTTTGTTTGCAGCAATGCGATGAGGCGCATTTTTTTGAAGCTGTTCTTGCGATACAGTTGGAATTATGGATTCATCTAAGAGTATATCAGTGCTGCTTCGAGTGGCGGTTTCTTTCAGCAGGTATCTGCTAAACTTAAGCTTTATTCTTGCCTGCGGTGTACTGATTAGATTTTGAGGAGAATCGGAACATCTGGGGGTACTTTATAGGTGGTCATTTTTATATTTTATTAAATATATCTGTTATTTACGTTTGGAGAAGAAAATTCCTTTAAATAACAGTTACTTCTAATATTCTCTATAATTTTTGTTCTATAAAAGATTTTCCTAAAATGGTCCGTATTCGATAAATTTGACAAAATGTAAAAAATTCAAATTTTTATGAAAATTGTTTGTGATATAATTCTCTATAATTTATGTCCCTTACGTAATTTCTCTAAAATGGACTGTATTGAGAAAAAGTTTAAATTTTGAATTTTGAAGAAAATTCGAAAACGGATAAAGAGAAAAACATTAAATTTTAAACTTAAGCTTTATTCCGACATGAGGTGAACTGAGGGTCGTTTCTGTATTTTATGGAATATATCTGTTATTTTCGATTGGAAAAGAAAATTGAATCGCTGTTCGCTGTTGTTACTTCTTTTAAAGCGAAAGCCAGTTTTTCGAATCATGTGCTAATTGACCGTGCAGAACATTTCACATCAGGCATTTCTTCCGAAAATCGTTTATGTAACGATTTCATTGTTTTATGTTGCGCACCTTCGTACATCTTATATATAACTTGCCTCAACTTACTTAATATTAATGAATTGACTTTTGTTTTACTTTGGCTTACTTTTTTAGACATTACTTTCACATACATACTCTGTATCAGAATTTGTTGGTTTACTAAGTCTACAGATAGTTTTCTGCCAAATATTTAATGCCTCTGCAGCCATTTGATTGTCTTTCCAAGAGCCTCGCAAATAGATTTGTGTCTCTTAAAATAGGAAACTCGGGTTTAGGATTAAAGTTTTTGATTGATCACTAAATCGTTTCACTATTTTGTTGAATACTTATAAAAACTTTTGAAATATCAAAATATACAAATTTTTAACAAATTGACAATTTCAAAATTATATTGATAACTGTCACCTGACAATAACATGATGTAATTAATCTCCGTTCTAAAATCTAGTAATTTTTTGTATCATCCATTTTACTTTTAAACAATAAAGAAAGCGAAAGAACTTGGGGTATTTCCGGGACTTTAGATTTTAATTAACGCATCTACTTGCTGAGTTCGACTCTGACTAAAATTTAAAAACGCCAAACCAGTCATCTCATTAAGTCGATTACGGGGATTTTTGTGAATAGTAACTTTTTCGTATTTTAATGATTACTTTATAATTTCAAATCCAATTTTTAGAATCATTTTTTCATTCTTTTGAGAAAATATTGAATTTTATTTAGGCAGAATGATGTTAGGTTATTTTTAACAATTTTATTGAACTTTTAGATTTTTTCTGGTTGTACCGTTTATGTCTACGACAATTCAATACTTCTTTTTTGTGCTTTCTAGAATTAAAACCAAATAGATACTCTGAATTTATACATTTCGATTAAATTGGTAAATCCTTAAACTTAAAAAAAAAGAAAAACATCGACAATATGTTTCTTATCTTTTCGAAAAAAGTTATGCTGACTGAACTTTAAAAAAGCGTATTTTTTTTTTTAGGAACTCGTATAACAGTTTACCATGACTTCCACGACGAAGTCAGGCTATACCAACAACATTGGTGGAAATGTACGGGTCCTTGTCAAAAATGGAAGCCGTATTTCGGGATGGTACGTCGCGCCATGAACAGAGCACCCGGTCCTAATGACAGATGGTGGGCCGAACATTTACAAAAATGCGGCGGAGAATTCATCAAGGTATTTATTGAATTCGAGTTAAAAAAATCGGGTTTCTTTTTATACTCCAGGGTGCCTATGCTTGAAAACGAGAGAAATTAAAACTCCCAGGGAATAATATATTCTCCTCATTTTCAATATCTGAAGAGAAAGTGATGACGAGTAATGGCTGGTTCTTGAATCACCTTTTGCGTTGTACATTACCTGATGCACTCTGGATGCAAATAGCTAACTCTTGAAGAAAGTTTATGCATATACTTTCAGTACTTTAAAAGTATAATATAACTATACAATACAACCGAAAATACTGTACAAAGTATAATATGTCAACACTATAACAACCTTGCACTGACATCGTGATTGTTTTATTAAGTACCGTTAAGTAGTTTTTCATATTTTTTTTTAGTTTTTATTTTCTTAAAGTGTATAAACCATAGGACTGAAGTGTCTTATCCCTCGAAGAATTGTAGTCCGACTGAAGGGACTGAATTAAACACTCCAGCACGTTAAGATTTATTGATTTAATAATCTTTTATAATTGTGTATTACCTTTCATTTTATTAATCACCATTTGTATCATAAGATCGGCGGAAACCGAGTTGTTGTAGACAACCTGGAATTATGTACTCAATTTTCAGATTAATTTAGAGAGTATAGTAGAACAACTCCGAACTAATCACATTTTTTGATATATTTCGAACCATTTTTTTCGAGCTGCTACGATTTTTTTTACAATATTATTTCTTTACAGGTTAAACAACCAGAAAAGTCCGTCAAATCAAAATCGGATGCCAAGATTACTGGGCCGGATATCAGAAAGTTTTTCACGCCGACAGAAAGTCCTGTCAGTTCGACAACAGCAAATATCAAAACAGTATCTAATAATAATTCGGATTTACCAGTAAACAAAGTTATATCAAATTCAAATAATATTTTTGGTTTTACAAATCACAGCGGTAATAGTAGTAGTAATAATAAAAAAAGTAATGGTGGAACTTTGGTCAGAAATAATTCAAATACCATAGTAATTAAAAAAAAGGCTAGTACTAGTACCAGTAGTAAAGATAATTCAAATAATACCCAAACTATTCCTAAAAGTAACAGGATACAATCTACACCTGGTAAAGTTGAAAATACTGATTATTCTCTAGTTCGTAATCATTGGGTTAATAAGTTCTCAAATACTTCTACTTCCTCACAAAACAATTCAAAACGCATTTCTTCTGAAAAAGCTTCCGATTGTCCGCAAAAACTTCCCAAACTATCAGGAAAACTCGTAGAATGTCCAAATTGTCATCAAAACATTAACGACAGTCAAATAAATTCGCATCTAGACGAATGCCTGAGTACCAATTCAAAGCGTGACGATTACAACGTTTCTTCAAGCTCTTGCGATGACAAAAACAAATCATCAGACGATGACGTTTTTGAAATTGATGGCAATAGCGATTCTGACAGTAAAAATACAGAAGTCAAGCAATGTGAAGTCTGTCAAAAGATGGTTCCTCGAACCGAGTACGGCGCACACGTTAATGCGTGCATGCACAGCATGTTTGACAAAATAGAAGAAACTTTTGATGCAAACAACGAACCAATGGAAGAAAAATCTTCTGCCAAAACGAAGTGTTTGGCATGCAACAAAGATATTTTGAAATCGGATTTGAACGACCATTTGGAGGATTGTATGAATTTGAGTAACATTTTCGATGATAAAAATAAACCTTTAGAAGGAAATCAAGAGGAGAAAGAATTGCCAGAGGAGGTTAAAAAATCAGAAAACACTTTTAATTGTCCAGTATGCATGAAACTCATTGGCGAGCTCGAAATGAATGATCATATTGATGATTGTTTGAATTCGTCTAACGATAAATGAAAATCTGTGATCGTAATATTTTGTTATACCCTCTATCGCTTGTTATCCATTTTTGAGGGTTTCCTTTCTTTTCTCCGTGATACTCTGTTCTGAGCTATAGATTCGTTAATTTTGAGCTTTTGTCGTGTCAAGCCTTCCTCCGGTTGTCTGGTGTTTTTCGTTAAACATTTTTTTTACATTAATGGCGAATCCTTGCAATTATGTCTTTTGTTTGTTATTTTTAATGTCCTTGGAAATCTGATGAATTAATATGTTTTATTGTTTCATTTGATTAAAGGCTAGACCAGTAGTAAAGATAGTTCCAATATTATTCGAGCTACTCTTCAAAGTAACAGAATACACTCTACACCTGCTAAAGTTGAAAATTCTGATTATTCCTCTAGTTCGTATCATTGGGTTAATAAGTTCTGAATACTTGTAATTCTTCTCATAACGTTTGAATTCGCAGCTCTTCTGAAACGGCTTCTGATTGTCTACAAAAACTTCCCAAACTTTCAGGAAAACTCGTAAAATATCCAAATTGCCATCAAAACATTAAAGACAGTCTAATAAATTCGCATCTAAACGAATGCCTAAGTACCAACTGAGTACCAATTCTAAGCGTGACGATTACAACATTTCTTCAAGCAAGACGATGACGTTTTTGACATTGATGACAATAGCGATTCTGACAATAAAAATACAGAAGTCAATCAATGCGAAGTCTGTCAAAAGATGGTCCATCGAACCGAGTATGGTGCATAAGTTAATGCGTGCATGCACATACATATATTTGATAAAATAGAAGAAACTTTTGATGTAAACAATGAACCAATCGAAGAAAAATCTTCTACACGAAGTGTTTGGAGTGCAACAAAGATATTTTGAAATCGGATTTGAACGATCATTAGGAAGATTATATGAATCTGAGTAACATTTTCGATGATAAAATTGAACCTATAGAGGAAAATAAAGAAGTGAAAGAAGCATCAGAGGAGATTTTTTTTTAATTGTGCATGAAACTGATTAGCGAGATTGAACTGAATGATCATATCGACATTTGTTTGAATACGTCTAACGATAATGATGAATCTCTGTGGTCGTAATATTTTTTATACTCTATATCTTTGGTATCCATTATCCATTTTTCGTTAATGTTGAGCCTTTGTCGTGTCTGGTCTTCCTCTGTTTGTCTGGTGTTCCCATAGCTACTATTTATATTGTTGTTTTTTTTAATATTTGAATCTTTTGTTTGTTATTTTTAATGTCCTTGGAAATCTAATTTGTTTTTTGCCCTTTTTTTTACAAAAATTAATTATTTTTCCATATATTGTTTTAGATTTATCAGTTAATCTGCTTATTTTTACCAATAAACTTTTTTCGTATCAAAGTATTTTTTTTTAGCCTTTAAGTTTATTAAAAAAAAGAACATAAAATAGTTTTAGGATAGAAAAATAAAAACAATATAGCTTATAAAACACTTTTATTTGTTGACTTTGACTGATAAAAATGATCTACACCTATGAAATACAATAATTCGGTAATGATTACCACATCAAAACCACATATATTTTATTTAAAACATTTGCGAATTAAAATATGGTTGTTGAGTACAAAAATATACTTAAATTAAAAATAGGAATAATACATTCAATTCTCGAATACATATTTATACAAATTGTAAATACAGGTCAGGATTTATCTGTGAAAAATTAGAATAAAGCTAAGAATTGGTATATTGGTCCAATTCGATGTCCTGATGATCATCTTTTAATTGCTCCCGGGTTATCTGGCTTGCATTTTTTTAAATTTCTTTGCTAGGTTTTTTCGTTTTAGATTTTTTTAGTGTTTTAAGTTATTTTTAGGTTTTTTTTTTATTTTTTTTTAGGTTTTTCAGGTTTTAGTTTTTTTTTAGTTTTTTTTTTTTATGTTGATGTTTGTAAATTTCATCAAAGTTGTCCCTATTTTGTTACACTTATAACTGATTAGAAAAAATGCTTCTCAACAATTAATCGGAACTTTGGTCTAGTTCATGTTCCCTGAAGGGTGTATTTTTAATGCGAATACTGCATGACAGACGCAAATAAGAAATTCGAAATAAAGTTATCGTAGAGCGTTTAAATTTTACAGGTATACTTAAATAAATACTCTGTCCGTATTTTAATCGAATCGTATTCTACCTCGTTTCGCTAATTAGGAAGAACTGATTCCAACAATATTTTTTTTTAAATAAATTTTAAACAAAAACTCTAATACAAAACTTTTGTAAATGAAAGGTGTTCCCGTTTTTACAATTGCTAAGCAAATTATTGACACGGAAACACACAGTATAGTAATTTTAATTTCTAATGTCTTTTTTCCATTTTTTCAAGACTTTCAAAAGAGGTGGCCTGGTTCTAAAAATTTACAAGCCATGATTACTGAATTAAAAAAATAAATAAATAAAAAATTAAAAAATCTTTAATAACTTATCTCTTCTCACTCCTCTGCTTACTTCTTGTCTACCGTCTCTGCCTGTGTCCTGTGTGCATGTCTCTTCCGCTAGTCAGCCCGGACTCTTTTCACTATTCTCCATGTTCTTTCTAACTTAGAAATGAAACGTTCTTTTTATTTGTATTTTTTTTTAATTTAAACTTAATATCACAGTTCTTAAACTTTTACATAACAATCTATCTATCTATCTTAATTCCACATTTTCCATCTTACTTTTTTAAACAATAATTCCCTTCTGACAATTCTCAAAATCAACAACCCAACAAAAACCCCGACATCCTGATTTTTTAACTTAACCACCCCAGATCATCCAATTTTGACAACAGTTTGACCTCAGGTATTTCCATATCACTATATTGCCATTTTGGAAAAGTTTGTAGCAAAGGGAAAGGTTGGTATATCTAAGGGGTTGCGACATACATTCTGTCTACAACACGTGAAATCACGAATAATGGATTACATTTAAATATTTTATTCTAAAAAAGTGCCGGAAAAATATGCCAAAACATGAACAGGCATTTTTTTTTTCTTTTAGACCCCTCTGAAACAAAATGTTCGCCTTGGAACGCTCAAAATTATTTTTTTTACCTTCAACTTCCGAATGTATCATCCAACCATACAAAATTTTTTCGTAAACGTTTATAATTCCTTGGTATTTGGTCTTCAAAATTTTAAAACTGTTGGTGATATTAGAGTGGCATTTGATCTATATACTGTCGATTGAAATTATTTAGAAATACAGTGCTGCCAGATCAATTCAAACATGTCAATCGTCATTTTTATCTGTGGTACCGGGCCATCAAAAATTACAATTTTCGATTTAAGAAAAATTGTATAAAACTAAAGATTTAAAAATTGTCAAGTCTTCCTTCTCCTCATCCGCAGAATACTCTTCTGCTTTGATATTAACATTTTCTAAATTGCAAGGATTATACAATTTTCCCGCCAGTTTTAAAATCTTTTCTACTCTAAAAATATTGTCAAGTTGACAGCGTTATGTGAGCTTTTTCTGGCGTTTGTTAAAACAAATAATGTTTTCAAAAATGGCGCCGGATAAAATAGCGTGGAACATATAGCGCATATACAAAAGACGCGTCATAAAATTTCGCCTGAAGAAATAGTACGTAGAACGAAACAGAGCCTGGAGCTATCTCGGGATTCTACGCAAATTTTTTTAAAAAACTTACCTAACCTGTGCGGCCTTGACCCGCGGGTTGCTTCGCAATTTTTAATTACATAAAATGAGAAAAATTCATTTTTTTTTTAATAATTTACCTAACCTTTGGCCTGGAGGCCTGAAGCTATTCTGCCGTGAGAAGGTAAAGAGCAGTAAGTGCAAAAAAATGATTTTGAGTTATTGCCAATTTAGTGTTTTTTGTTCTACGCAATTTATTTTTATTTCTATTTTAAATAAAAAAACATTATATAACGCTACTGGATAGGAATTATTTTTTAGAAAAAAATAAAATTTTCTCACTTTGAGTTTTGCTGAAAATTCAGCAGTTACTGCTGTTTACCCTAACAGTAACTCAATATCAATTTGTTATTAAAAAGCAGTAAATGCAAGTAATATTATAGCTTTATGTAAATTAATAATATCTTCTGCAACATAAATAAAATAAATACAAAATAAAGCAAGAGTTTATTAAAAAATATAGCAAAATAAAATAGTAGATACTGCTTTTTACATTCACATTTGAATTTATGTTTTAAGTAAATGTGTAGGTAAACAGCAGTAAATGGTTTTTAAGTTAGATACTGCCTATTACCTTAACACTGAAGAGTTATATTGTCAGTTACTGCGATTTGCCTTTTCAATTCTGGCCTAAGTTTATTTATATATGTGCACCAAACCCTATCAGAAGTTAGGGCAGTTACTGCTTAGGTATGAAACATTAATATCTCATTTTTGACTAAAATGTTACTTACTGCCCTTTACCTTCACACGGCAGTATTGCCAAACAGCTATTGTTTTCTTATTATATTTGGCAAACCCGTATTTATAGAAATAGAAATGTCAATTGCCATATTATCCATAAATTAGAATTATTCCTATTTTTATTACAAAATTTAAAAACCAAAAAGTAAGGAATTATAAATGTTAACGAAATTTTTTATATGGTTTATTGCTATATGGACAGTCTAATCGATTGAAATTATTTAATTCACATTTTATTTTGGTCGAGACTCGACAACATTTTGAACATTTTAAGGTAAAAAACAATTTTTCAAGAGTGTCAGAGGACCCAAAATAGTTATTATGCAGTGTGTTTCAAAGTGTCTACAAGCTGTCTGTAAAATTTCAATAGTAATATACCGCCAATCATATTTCATAGTATATTACCCCAATACTACCCATTTCATGTCGAATACCATGAAAATGTAATTTTTTATTTATATATATATTTATATATTTTTTCTAAATTGGCAGGCTTGACGACTATTATTTCAAATATAAATAGCGTCCAAGATGGAAGACTATGTCGCAACCCTGTCGTCCGGCAGCCATTGTTTGACAGGTCATTGGAATACCTAATAGCTATAGGAAGTAAAATTGAATTATCTTCTGGTCTTAGGAGTGTTGATGTAGTAGATTCAGATTGATATAGCAATAACTGACTAGCTACTATGGTAGTATTGGTTTGGGATCTTAAAATATTAGTAGATCTTGTAAATCTGACATGTTCTTTTTGTCTTTATGAAGCATGATGTGATGTCATACCATATGTTCGGCATCGTAGTGAACCAAGACATTTTTCTTTTGAGTCATGTATTGTTCACCTGTACTATAGTCAACTGTCTCTGACAAATTGGAGTCCATGACAAAAGACCGCAGAAAACAATTGCGTAGGACAAACTAGCGCAGATAAAATAATGCAGGGCAAAATAACACAGGGCAAAACAGCGCAAGAACAAAATAGCACTTAACGAACAAGATATACTTTTTAGCGCAAACAATTTCGGGTGGGACAAATTTGCGCCGAGACAAATACATGAGAGGCAAGTTAGCGCCTGATATAAATAAAGCGAGACAAATTAACGACTGGACAAGTTATAGCAAGTCAAGTTAGCGCATTATCAAAAATGAGCGAAACAAATTAGTACATGACAAAATATTCCAGTATTCTAATTAAAATTAAAAAAAACTAACTTCTTTACTTATAACCTGTACGGCCAAGAGCCATCAAGTTTTTGTTTTAATTTTTCTTTTTTTAAGGGTAGGTGAAAGTTAAGTTTTTTTTTTTTTTTTTTTAATTTTAATTAGAATATTGGAATATTTTTTCAATCGCTCTTTCGTCTTGTGGTATTTTATCTTGCTTCTTTTGTCTTCTTTACTATTAATTTACTGGACTATTTTTAATTTTTCTTACATTTTTATTAAAAATATGAGACTGTTTTTTAATACATTTGTCTGTGATTATAAAGGTTTTTTTTTTTTTTATTTGGTGTCATCGGCGTCGACTACTACGGCCATTAGCCTCGTGTTCTGTGTAGGCTTTGTTACTGTTTCCCAGCGCCACTTTAGGAACGGCACTGTTAATTAGAACCCAACAGTGAATGGTCGAGTGGGGAATCCTACCAAGGCATCAGAATTAATTTTAAATAATTAAATTAAATGAAAAAATCCCGGCCAACGGTGGGATTCGATCCTGAGACCTTCCGATCTCAAAGTCATGACTCTAACCACTGAGCCAACCCACCCCCTTATGAAGGTGTGTTAAAAAATATTTTCCAAAAATAACAAATAAACCTAAATTTTGTTAAATAATTAAATAATGAACCAGATATTTCTGCTGATTTGCAATATTCGAGTTCGTCGCTCAGAATCGTTCTGTGTTCTAATGTTTAATTTATGTTAAAAATAAATTAAAATGTATGTATAGAATGTTATTTTATAAATGTTCTGATTGAACAGACACTTTAATACTAATAATAATTTCTAATAATATTATAAAGCGAATAAATCTAACCTAACTGCAAATTTATCAATCCTAAAAAAAAAAAAATTAAATAGAAAAGTTTCGATTAAAATTCGGATTTATTTAAGTATATCTGCAAAATTCCAGTGTTCTGAGCAAACTTTCTTTTTTTCCGAATTTATTAAACTACGACCGTGCACCTTTAATTGCGTCTCAGTTGTACAGTATTCGCATTAAAAATACACCCTTTGGGGAACATGAACTACACTAAATTTCTGATTGTCGGGAGGCATTTTTTTCTAATCCGTTTTGAAGGGAAATTATAAGTGTAATAAAATGGAGATAACCTTGATGAAATTTACATTAGCCAATTTTGAGCGCTAGCCATTCCTTGAGTGACAAGCTATCGACTAGACCAAAAAACATTGTATAAAGCGATTTTTGAAAAAAATTCAATACGACCATCCGTTCAGCCCATGGTGCTGGCAAAATGAAAGCAGTGCAAAATATGGGAGCGTGGCCTTCAACGACAAGCCTTTCTTCAGAACGCTCTACAAGGTAGACTATAAATACTGGGGTAGTATTCTTCAGGGATTTTTTGAACAAGATTTTTTCATTTTATACTAGCCGTTTGCGCAGCGTTCTCAAAAAACCGAACTTTTCTCAAAAAAACACCCTCATCATCAGGACATTAAATTGGACCAACACATCAATATGTAGCTTTATTCTAATTTTTCATAAGTAATCCCTGTCCTAAACGTTTCATTGCTTGGGCTATATACCATGCGGGATGTTTGACTAGTTCCAAAATATTTAATAAATCGTCTATTATACATCCAAAACGATTTTAAAATCTTGTACCCTGAAATTTCTACCAAGTTTAATATCTTGGATTGTTTGTTGGTTCCAAAACGAAAACTGTATATTCTGTATTTTGTTCTTACATCGTGAACATTTTTTACATTTAATATCACATCGAATTGGTTGAAAAACACTCAGTATATTTGAATAATCTTAAAATAGCATATTTACAAAATTGGGGACGTTGAAAAAGATTTAAGTACGTAAAATTGATTTTGAGTGCTTTTCTCTTACAATAATGTCATTCTTCAGACTTACTTTCCTATTCACAGGGTTGCTACAAGTTTTCCCTCCTAGGGTATTTAAATGCTTAAAAAAAATATATTCTCCATACCTCAAATTCTCCTAGACGACGGAAATTCTCCGCTTATTGGCAACACTGTTCACAAAGCATTTTTACGTGTAAATCCTTAATGTTAATGGGGGCGTCTGGCCATATCTCGAAAATTGTTTATCTGGACAATTTCGCAATTTTTTTTACAAAATCGTTAAAAGAAAATACTTAAAAATGATTTTAACTTTGTAACTCTCCGATATGTCACGTGATATACCACATAATTGTGTTTTCATAAAAAACTGTATAATTTTAAACCAAGCTTTCAAAAAAACTAAACAATATTTTGAGTGTGATATTTTTTATTTATTTTTCTGTGTTGGTTGTGTGGGTAGTAACAAAGACAATATCTAAATATGTTTAGTTTTAAAGAAAATTACTAGGTAAGTCAATACGATTTTATGTGGTTTAGATACCAAAAGTCAAAGTCATTTTTCTAGTACTTTAGAACAACTCCGTTTCATGAGAAGTCTTTACAACCCCTAGTCACATTTCATGAATGTTTTTCAATATTAAAATTAATGCCAGGAAGTATATTTTTCCCGAAACCTTAACGATAGAAGCGTCATTTCCATTCAGAGAAAAGGTAGAGTTGGATGACTGCGTGGTTTTTTAATCACACTTTGAATTGTTAATTTAGTTAGTGAAATTCAAATAAATGAGGTTGTTTTCTCAGTTAATTAAATATTAGTTAATATTTTTTTCGAGAACATTTATGAAATCGATAGAAAAACGTAAATAAGAGTGTTAGTTTACCAAGATTATGTTAATTAAATAACAGTTCGTGAAATATCTCCCAACTCTATTGGATATTAATTAGAATGACCGTTTCTATTTTAAGGATTTACATGTGGACACATTAAAAGGTGCTTTGTGAATTGGACATTCCAAACAAATCAATATTGTCCAATATCTTTTACTAATACTTTATATCCATCGGCTTCTTATCAAATAAAGTTAAGAGTACTTTACACCAGGATATAATATACTTCATTTACCACTATTTGGCATTTTATCTGTGTTAGAGAACTAAATTTATAACATTTTTAAGGTTATCTAATTTGTTCCATTTTTAGATACTGAATATTACTCTTATTTAGATGTGCCAACGTTTGTATAGTTCAACACAAAGACATTTTTCATAGTGTCACGATAAGATTTCATTACATCAATTATCGCGTGCACTTTGATCTAGTCAAAATTTTATTTTTGAGTTCTATTTTATCACTAGAACCATGAAATTCAAGACGCCTGAGATGCCAGTTAGAAGTAGATAGACTGAACAGTTGTGGCGACATACCTTTACCTGTGCGTCACTAATATCTGATGTTATAAAACATAGTTTTTATAAAACGACATTTTCTACTAGAACAAAAAGCGGACAAAATTAGTTACTATCTGTCTTTTAATAAGCAGCGAAGTATGTTGTGATGACCGATTAGACACTCAGTTACACTGAAAAGAGATAAAAGTACAAAGGACAATTTTACTTGATTATTCCAGTTTAGTCACGTCATTATATTATACATGTGGGCCATCATAAAGTAAGGATTATACTTTACATTCTTATATAATTTTAAGAAATCAAGTTAGCATAAAGTAAATAGAAATCTAGTTGCTTCAATAATAATTAAGATTTTTCTGTATCAACTGTCAAACATAAACATCGCAATTTAGATATATAAGCAGATATTTTGTAAATGCATGGCCTCCAAGATCGCCTGATATTAACTCAGCGGATTACTGGCTGTGGCGTTTAAATTAAAAAATTTCGTGTTTATAACACGACTAACGCTGGATGAATTAAAAGACTATTAGGGAGCAAGTGGCAGCAGTTCAAGCAGAAATGCTTGTTGCAAATAATCCAACATATTTTATCGATACCTAATCAGTCAAATTAATTAGAACCTTCGAGGCTAATAAAGCGCAATATTTGCAATTTAAGAGATTTCCCCGCCGTAATTAGGTCGCATATCCAAGTTACGAAAATTTTATTTTAACGTCTGGAAGGGATACCTATGTAAAAGGTGAAAATGATGTCACCAAACCACTACGAAAACAAACCTGAAATAGGACAATTCGCGCCCACGTCTTCTGACGAAGTGAGAGGCACAATCAAATACAGCAGTGTCAGCTAAAAGACCCCTGGAAGAGACAGAATTACGAATCGTGCGAGCAAACACGTGCCGTTGAATGCCACAGTTTACAGCCATCATAATTGGGATTTTAAGAACTCAGTACTTTCCGAGACTTTTGAAAACAAGCAGAGATTATTTAATATTCACTATTCGATATTCAATATTAAAGAAATAAAAAATAAAAAGAATGGGAAACAGAAGGTAACTGTAAAATACAACAAAATAGGTTTCCAAAATACATTTAAAATATGCCAAATTTTTTATATACCTTTGCCTCCCACTGGAAGAAGTTCTAGTAGCGCACATGATCCTATTCCGCGTTTATCTGTTTAATGGTCAAAGGGCCTACTATATACCTACTACACCTCTGGTGGAATATTTTTGAATTATACACATGTTCCCAGCAAACATTTTCTATAACATTAGTTATAACTCGACTTTGTTAAAGACGAATTTACTTATTGAGGTAATTATTACGTAAAAATGACTAGAAAAATATACCTCTAATGTAAATTTACCAAACGGTTTTAATTTATATTTAAATTTACGTAAATTATACCAAGAAATCTACCTTTTACACAAATCTGCTTAAAAGTAACTTTAACCATATCAGCAAGGGAAAAACTACTAAAAAAAATAACCAACAATTACTTCAAAGCTAAATTTCCTTTGTAGTAAAATTAGGTGCCATATTTAGGTAATATCTACCTGTTTGGCAACTAAAAATCGTCTTTATAGTAGAATATCCAACTAGGTAGATTTGGTTAAAAATTCTACGTAATTTTATGCCTCCATAGTAACCTATTTGGCCGCTTTTATTTACTCTCCTTTAAAGTAATATTAGGTCGAGATCGTAGCAAAATTCTACCTGTTTATCTACCTAATTTCAACCAAATAGTCGAATACTCATTTAGTTGACCTATAAGTCATCTTGAAGAAATATTTATTAACTTTGTTGTAGCAATTACCTGAAAAATCTACCACAAAGTAAATTCGACTAAAAACCACCAATTTAAAAAGAATCATACATGACCTATTTGTAAAATTTATATTATTTAGGTTATTTTAACAATTAGGTTGTTCAGTTACTGTCTTCGTCATTATTCTTAAGAATTTCGGCCATTTTAAAAAACCATTACAGTCGTAATCTTAATTTACGTGTGGTGTAGATAGAGCTTTAAATGAGTGCGAAAAATAATTAATAAAATGAGTTCGAAAAATAATAAATCATATCGTTATACTTCCGATTTTTATCGTAAAGTGAAACGTCTAAAATCTCAAGTGCAGAAACAACGTGACATAAATATGTTATATTTACCTATAGGTAAATTTTTTATAAAACCTATAAGTTATTATTTCTTTAAATAGGTAAAGTTAACTAATATGTCGTGAAATTGAAGTTAATTCAACTTAGTAAAAAGGTATTTGTAAAATACGTAGATTTCCTTAGTCATAATAACTTTTAGGTAGAATTCGCACAATACGCCATATTTTCTTAACGTAATTGAAGTACGATTCCAAATTTTAAATTTTTAAAATGACCATAACTAAAACATACGAATGAAAATACCGAAAAACGAAACATTATTGATTTTCTAAAGTGATACACAACAAACGTAACATAGTTTTAGCTCATAATATTATTATTATTTTTTTACACGATCATATTTTTTTCTTATATTTTTTTAATTAGAGATTATTTTGGAAGGGCATTGTTATTTTTCTAAGTAGAACTGTTAACATGCACGACAAAATTTTCTTCGCATTAATTTGAACAAGCGTGAACTGTATATTCACCGCAATTACATTACATATATTTTTGTCACCGACATTTATTTATTTTCAGTCTTTTATGTGAATTAGGTATATGTTTTAGTTGTGTTGGTGACTTCTTACAATATTTCTACTTATATATATATATATAGATAAAAATACCAGATAAGTATAAAATTTCTTTTCGTACACTTGGAGGCATACGTCATCTGCAAATATTTTGGTAGTTTCTACCTAAACTTAGTTAAATCAACGTCGAATTAACGTTATACTGACGTCAAATTTCTTTAGAGAGGTATTACTAACCAAACGTACTGGGCTACTACAATGTGGATTTAGATGTAATTCTACCTATTTTAGTAAATAAAACCAAATTTCGACGTCGTCTTATTCTCCACTTATGTCGAATCCACGTCGAGCCAACGTAAATTTTACTTAATTATGGTTAAATCTAATTTTGCGATCAAATTTATTATATATAATTTAGGTAGTATCGACGTCAAATTACACCAAAATGTTTGCTGGGTTAGGTGCATTTTCTTTTGTTTTTATAAGATTTGTTCGAAATTGAAACACCTATAACAATTAACTTCCACCATGTATACTAGGGTGAAGCAAAATACTAACCTATCGAATTTATGGGTTAAAATGAACCTATATACCGAGAAAAAAATTTCCCTGCAAGGCTGGATTTTTTGCTCAATTTTACAAGGTGTCGGTGCGCATTCAAAGTTTCCCATTCAAGTAACATGTAAAAAATTCTCTTTTCATTAAAAATACCATAACTTTTGAACCGTTTAGGTTAAAAAAATTTACGTCACGGATTCTTGTAGAGAATAAAATTTCCTAAAAAATCTATCCCAGGATTATTTTTTTTAATTCAAAAATTCGTATGTTTGAAAGCTTTGAAACGTGAAAAAAATCAAAATATTCAGTTTTAGTGTTTTTTGACTAAAAATGTTTTTATTTAACAAAAAATTGGATTTAAATAATATAAAATAGTTAAAAAATATCGTTAATAAACTAGATTCGTCAAAAACAGTTCTTATATTCATTAAATTTTTATTGCAAATTTAACAAAATATTTTTGTATTACAAAAATTTGCTCACAATTGATAACGTTATTCATTACAAAAATTAAATTTTTTAACATTTAAATGATTTCAAGACATCAAGTGATAATTTACTTAACAGCTGTCGGTAAAATCAGCGGTTTTCGTAGTTTGTTCATTATGTGTAGCTTCTCGGGAGAGTCGATAGTGGCTCCCTCTTGAGGCGTTGCCGTCAAATATTCATAAAGTTTTTGTTTCATCTGACAAGCATCTTATTTACGAAGTTCTGTTTGTTTTCATTACTGAATTTTAATGGACTATATTGTATATTTTTTTAATTAATAACTACAAAAGATTATCTGTTTATAACCTTTCTGTTCTAATATAACAAACCTCTCACTTAGTTTTCCATAACAAACCTGTCACTTAGTTTTCCAAATATTGAAAATAAGTAAGAAAAAAAGTGCAATTAACTTATTACAAATTATGACGGCTAGAAATTCAATAATTTTAGTTGGTTTTGAAACTAGCAAAATCAGTGAGCCTAAACTTCCAACAAAACGACAAATCTTAAGATTATTCTCTTATAAACTTAAAACATAAGTCCCTTAACCTAACTATTCGGAATAGTGCTATAGAAGTCGCCAGTAATAAAAATATGGAATGATTTTAATCTTCCTACAATTAAACTATTTTACGTTGTTGGCAAAATTGAATGTTAATTCCGGGAATGGAAAAATCTTTTGAAATCCCGAAAAAAATAAAAAACTATTGCAAAAAAAAACAAACAAAAAGAGTTCTCAAAAATTAGATAAGTTGTTTAATATTTCTAAGAAATCATCAGACCAATTCCTAACTTTGTTAAACGAAGATACACCACTTCGACGTTCAACTGCAAAGTCTGTATTAAGTGAAACACCAATTCTAGAGCTGGAATTACTAAGTAAGTTGTTTCTTTCAAAGATTATAATACTTTTTCTTGTATAAATATTAATTATATTTTCTTAATTCATTAAAATTTTCAGGTACGAGTCAAAGTACTTCTTTTCATTCTTCACCTGAACACGAGCTTGAAAAATCTGTTTCATCATTTTCCAATGATTTAAAATGATTCGCTTCAGATTTAGAATATTCATATCCTGAAAATCATTAAAAACCAAAGAATATCAACGTTATAAATCCTGGAGTAGTGAGTGCTCTCGATCGAACTAATACTAGCAGCAGGAGCGCAGTATATATTCTCGCTGCCTTCTCTGTGTCATTATTAGTGCCTGTTGAAGGTACTAATTTAAGCTACAGTACCATTCGAAGGCATCGATTAGAAGCCAGAAAAGATATTGTAGATGATTTGAAAGACAAAATCCAATTTCCAAACAATCTTTTCCTTCATTGGGAAACGAAATTTCTTGTTGACGTTTGTGGATATGATAAAGTTGATAGGCTTGCAGTTGTATCTGACTCAAATTTCGAACAGTTACTCAACACCAAAAATCGAAAGCGGGACAGGAGAGCAACAAACTTTGTCCATAATTGACTCATTAGATGACTGGGGTATTGCAGACAAGATTAAAAGCTTATGCTTCGATACAACGACTTCCAATACAGGTGAACGAAACTTGGGTTAAAGGTTGACTGTTTTTTGTTTTAATTTATTACGTTTATTATTATAGGACCGCACAGTGGTGCATGTGCGACATTGGAACGTATACTTGAAAAGAAATTTCTTTATTTTGCTTGCCGATATCATGTTTATGAATTAGTTCTTCGGAAAGCATGCCAAACTTGTTTACCTGCTACGTCAGATCCAAATGTTTCTACGTTTGAACGATTCCTGCAAACTTGGAAAAATATTGATCAAAGTAATTACATAACTGGATTGGACAATGAAATCATACGTGATAAAGTCATGGACGAAAGAGATAATGTATTGCCATTTATTTCCAAACAACTCAATGTATGAACTATTTTTGATTATTTAATTAGTTCCAGTCAATTTCATCTTTCAACCGTTTAAGTACTTAAAAACATGATTTATTGAACTTTTTCAGGAACACCATCCTCGAGATGATTATAAAAAATTCTTGTATACATTTTTTTAAATGATACGCAAACTTATCTTGTCACATTTAAAGCTCCTTTCACTTTTCAAAGCTTTCAAATTACGAATTTTTGAATTGAAAAAAATAATCCTGGGATAGATTTTGTAGGAAATTTTATGCTCTACAAGAATCCGCGACGTAATTTTTTTTATCCTAAACGGTTCAAAAGTTATGGTAGTTTTAAAGAAAAAAGGATTTTTTTTACATGTTATTTGAATGGAAAATTTTGAATGCTCACCGACACCTTTTAAAATTGAGCAAAAAATGCTGCCTTGCAGGGAAATTTTTTTCTCGGTATATAGTTTCATTTTAACCCATAAATTCGATAGGTTAGTTTTTTTGGCTCACCCTAATGTATACATAAAGGTGCTTAACAGTGTTAACTCAATAATCTATCATCCAATATACCAGACTGGCTGTGACTACTATATAGCACAAAAGAAATAAGACAGCCATTGTTTTGAGAAAACTTTCTTGATTCCATTTCCTATACCTACCTACATATTAGGTAATGACGCGCGTTGCAAAGATACGTTGTCACAATATACACAATATATTTCATTGATCACATAATTAGTCGTACAATATTGTTGATTATCTAGTTTTCCTTTGTGCTTATGTTCTAGTACACGCATTTCTTTTTTTTTAATTGTCCGTGCAGCTTCAAATTGTGTTAATACTTTTAAGTAAAATTTGTCTATTTAAAATAATATACTACGAAATGTCTCATTTAATACCCTGTATAAGTATAAAATCTGTTTGCAGCGATATGCCTGATGGAAATATTTGTTATATCGCTCGATTCCTTTAGCATTTCTTCGAAGTCAACATGCATATTTCTTCGTCTGTAGCGCTTGGATCCACTCTGCATTTTTCGGGCCTCTGTTCAAGGCAGATTAGAGACGTTTCAGCCTGTAAGCAGTAAATAGGAATAAAATAACATATATTTAGCTTTTCGATGGTCTAGTTTTAATACCCCGTAACTGCATGGTGTGACATTTTACATTTCTCGTTTTGCTTTTTTTACTCGATACCGTCCCTTGTGCTTCGTTTGCTCAATTGATATGGTTTTCTCGATGTCACGTGACCAAAAAATGTACTCGTTCTGCTCGATGAGGTATATTTCAAACGTAGCAACAGGAGAAGCTTTTATATGATTGTAATACGAGTTATTAGAGTAGTTAAATTTCTCATGTAAATATTGTTCGAAGCACCGAAGCCAATAGGTACTGGGGTGCGTTCGTAAATCGAGAGCGTCAAAATTTCAATCGTCCCGACAAAATGGCCATTTGTCATTATAGTCCAATCAAGTTTTTGGTCATGTAGAATTATTGTAGAAATTATCAAAAATTATTAAAAAGGTAATGAATCTAAATGGAACGTATCGATAACAACATTAGGTCTAATGTTTCATCTGTTAAGAAAATAATATTTTCCTAAAAAATAAAAATTCCTTTAATTCTTTGTTATAAAATTTTATCATTTGCTATAATGAAATTATTATTATCTCGGGAAACTAGACGATAATTGATGGAATTAATTGCTTAATTCGTATGAGTATTCATATTTAAATATTTTAATCAAAAAGTAAAAATAGGGAATGAAATAGGTGGTTGTCCATGTTAATTAAGGTTATGTTCGAAATCATACGAACATATGGCACAAGTCGAGTAAAAATTATCCTACTCAACACTGTGGGTAAAATTTCTTCATCTAGACGCGTTTTCTTTTAAATATGAACGGCTAGGGTAATTCGTCCCGATAAAACGTTCCACATTTAGGAACACTTTTTAGAGTCTAGACAACGTCCGGACGCACCCTAGTGTATTTTAACTAATGACCAATGAGTAAATGTACAACCGAATGGCGTGAAAAAGTGAAATTTAAATTTTTTGCAGATACGAGGTATTAGAAATAGACCATCGTTTTGTTGATTTAGAAAACGCCTACGATACCATGCTACTCCAAAAACTATTTGAAGTTTTATAATCCCCATGTTTTCCCAAATGCCTTTCTCCCTACAATGAGAGACATTTTGCATTTGTGTTCCAAGTAAGTTTGCTATCTAGGAATAGACCCAGATATTTTACTTCGTTTGTTTTTTTAGCCTTCGTTGAAGTTTATAAAACTTCCAACCTTGTTTTCCGAGTAAAGGTTATCAGTTGTACCTTGTCAGGGTTTACCAAGAGATTTTCCCTAAAGCACCACATTTATGTCAGCTTAGAGTACTTTGCATGAGTTCGGAGACTATGGTTTGGTGTTTTCCTCATGTAATGATGACTATGTCATCAATTTATCTTTGGGGGCAAGGTCCTTGATTGTTCAGTGTGTTCTCAGCATGTCATTTGTCATTAGGCTCCACAGTAGAGGAGGTAGAACTTCACTCTGTGGGCATCCTCTGTGGATTTTCACTTGCTTGCTCTCACTGAACATTTGCACCTTTACTTGCCTTCCGCGTAAGATGTCTTCTATTCAGCAGCAGGTGTGTATGTTGGCATTGATTTTTAGGAAGTGATCAAAGGCTCATTATGTCAAGAAATGCTCCCAGTACTATTTCTTGGTTATTGAGCCCCCTCTATCTTGATTACAAGATGATGAAGAATAGACTCGCAAGATTTTTCTGATTGATAGATATCGTTGGTTTGTATGAAATTACCTCTTCATCAGAGTGGTTTGCCGGATATGCTGATCAATCAGTTTTTCAAATTCCTTCAAAAGATATGACATCAGAGTTATTGGTATGTTGTAGGCCTTCGCGTAAGCTTCAGCATAACCAATTATTCGGTTGCCAATCATTCAAAATAAAAAATTCAATTATCCGGTAGGTAAGCATATTAAAATAGGTATGTTTAATCTAACTAAAAAATACCTGTTGTCCTTCTCCATTTAACGATAAAATATGCCTGTGGCCATTTAGTCCGTTTTTGTGGGCACACATGGACTTTCCAGCGCAACAATGAGACTTCTCTTTTTCTACGAACATAAAAAATGTTGAATAATTATTAATAATCTGAAGTAGTTTGAATCAAAAAAGTGTTAGAAACCTGAAAGTAATTACCAATAATTGAGAGCTGCCTTCCTTTTTCTGCAAATTTGGTTTTGCTAGATTTGTGGCCCAGTCCATTAACGTATACCGAACTATATGACAATGTTGTGCAAACTGAGTGCCTCCCCACGGCTGATCTACAAAAATTTTGTGCTATCACTTTGACCTAGTTCAAACGTATCGACGACATCAGTTTTGTAATATTTTAATTGCTAAAAATAACACAAACCTCAAAAATTTTTCTCTGCAAGGAAAGCATAATCCAAAAACTCTATGGGTGGCAAAATAGCTGAGCATATTCAAAATGTGTGGTTTTAATTCCGTTTTGACTTCACCATTCATAAAGCAGAAAAGAACTGCCACAAATAGACCCTGGAATAAAAATGTATTATGTATAACTCGAGCAGGTAACATTTTAGAGATCTATCTATATATTAACTCTAATGAAGTATACTAATACTAATATGTGAATCTAAAGATCGCCGACCTTCATTATCTTAGGACTAATTTTAAAACAAAACTTCAAAGTAGTCTATCATCATAAATATTTTTGGATTATTAAAAATTAACGGTGTGTATGGACTAAGCGTTTAAGTAAAAATGTTTGGTACCTACCTGAAAGCTTCCAAAAAGTGAATCGCATATCAGCCATATATCCGTCTTTCCTGTAAAGTAAAATAGTAGCAAAACTGAATAATGGACGCCAAATAGAGGTACTAAAACTAATGTAGATCTAGCCCATCGTTGATATCTCTTTGTGTCTTCGCATATAGGAGATTTTAATTTCGTGTAAAGTACCACTGATATTACGATGAAGAGTCCAAAGTTGATCTAAAATTAAAAATATACTTTGTGTAAAACTTTGACAGTTATCATGGGAAAATGGGGGCATTGGATAAGGTGGACAGAAGAGAGCTGAAGGAGTTTCTATATATGGAGTATTCCATAGCTTACCAAAACAGCTATCATTGTAGGAATAACGATTATTAAGTAAGCTTTTAAATTATCATTGGTAGTCCAACACATCGAGTCATCCAGAAATATTCTTGTTACAATCCATGGTATGATCACCAAAAATGGTAAACCTACGAACATCATTATTTTATATTGTCTTAAAAAAGGAAAAAATCCTTACCCCATCCAAAGCAAATGTAATATATTAAGTTTCTGCTTGAATCTGCAAATAAGGCTCGCCATATTAAGTTATTTAAGTATAGCCCTTCCATTAAAATCCAAGAATAATTCGCTAACGTGAAATACTGTACAAAAGATGTCAGCAATTTGCATTGATAATTATTCCCCTAAAACAGCAATACAATAAAATTAAACATTTCCATTATATTAATTTTTATTTTTTGTTATATACTGAATTAGTTATTGTTACCTCAGAATCAGTTTTGAAGTATAAATCGCCGTTTTTCCCAACAAAATCTATTGTCAAACCTACACCATCCACAAACAGTATTTCTTTTAATATATGAAAGAATGCCCTGAATATAAACGACGCAAATAAATTCATATGGAGTATATTTCTGGCGCAATGAAGTTTTCTGAAAAGCAATATATTAATTTAAAAGATTGTTCTTATTAAACAGACTTACTTTATTAACAACATAATGAGGAAAGCTATTATTAGCGATACAAGAGACACTGCATAACCAGTTTGAGAAAGAGCTTTGATGATTGGCACCAATTTTTCATATTTATCTGTAATTTCAGTCCGTTGATGGGTGACATTTTTAAAGATTGTTATCGTGCTGCCTATAGAACACGCTGTATAATCACCCCATGGTTCGTGTGTTGAGTCATTCACATACCAGGTTCCATTTTCTGTGCAGGTTCTAGTTGCATTGTAGCCCTAGAAATAAAAATTTAATTAAATTCAAATTAATGTAAAGAAATTTGATGTGAATTATTTTTACGCATTGAAATCTAAAAAAGTTAATCCTGTTTACCTGTAGTCGAAAGGTAAAAAGGGCATAAGTCAATTTTTGGTGATTAGATGGGTTCGGTTTTTTAGGAGTTGGAGCGGGACAGAAACAATTTTAATTGCCCATGATCTTTGTTACCAGACAGACACAATCAGAAAATTCTGAATAAACATTTAAAAGGCTATGGTGTTGGGATAAGACGCATAAATTAAGCGTCATATTTTATTTGTTGACTGTGCCTCTTATTCAATAAACAATTTAAAAGAAATAGAAGGTGAGCTTGAAGTGATAAGTGTATTAAAAATATCTATCGCAACAAGAACTTCCTCCAGCTAAACGAAATAGGAGACAGCATAATAAAAATAAAATAGTACAATTATTTGTGGTTCATCTATGGTTTCCTAACTGTGCTATTCAAACTGAATTGAATCATTAATACAATGATAGAAGTAAAAAAATAATAAATTAATAAAATTTAATAATTTTTTATTTTTATTGAATTTACTTTTAGGAATTACGAAACATTTTTAGGTTTTAAAGAACATGTTTTGAGTGAAATATATGTTGTTATTGGAGTTTTCGAAACTTGGCTTACAAATTTAATTTCTGATCCAAATGTTTTAATTCCATGATACCATATGAGTGAGATGTCACCATCGACGAACAACTACTAGACTAATTTTGTTTACAAAAATCAAATTGCAAACATTCACGGTGTCATCCAAGTGGTTGTCAAATTATTATGAGATAGTATTGTTACAAGGATTGTTTATTGTTATAATTCGGTATTGACTAAACATTAGGCTATAAATCGCACAAGTTTCTCAAAATTACATCAGGGGAGCATATTTGCATTCTTAATGCCAGTTATTTAGTTTAATGTATTTTTCTCGTTGCAACTATTATAGTTGTATAGTGTTTTTCAGGAAAGTATGCAATTCGTTTCGAAGTGTGACAGCTGTGTAAAGCAAGCGTAATAGACGTGAATACTGATTAATTATTAAAACGCATGCTCGCTCCATAGATAAACATACTCTCGCAATATTATCCCCACTCAAATTAGCAGCCGTCATCTTCTTTCTAATGCGGCAGCCGATGTGACAGAGAAGGGCAAAGTAG
Organism: Psylliodes chrysocephalus; assembly: GCA_927349885.1. NCBI lineage: Eukaryota > Metazoa > Arthropoda > Insecta > Coleoptera > Chrysomelidae > Psylliodes > Psylliodes chrysocephalus. The sequence goes on along the minus strand of OV651815.1, from coordinate 43,451,332 downwards.
GCATCAGCTCTTTAAATTTAAAGTAATTGAGAATGTTGAACAGAAGTCTATTTGATGACCGTACGCAGGGGCTGGTAACTCAAATGGAAAAACATGAGGTTGGTAATTTAGTACCACCCCAATTAACGGGATGGCGCTTGTATCGAAATGTCATGTCAGTTGTCAGCTCGTCAAAACTTCAAGAAATTAAAATGGCTATTGTATTTGAAGGTGTATTTAATTTTGATTCATCTAGAATCTAGATTTATTTTTCAACACCTTCCAATTTTAAGCATGTTTTCAAAAGATGGGAAGATGGATTTCAGCAACAAACAAATAAAGCACTCCCAGATATTGGTAGTAATGCAATTTATACCACATTAAATATGCAGTCGTCCCCCAAATTGTAATAAGTGTCTTAAGAAAAATGCACCATCACTGTACCAACGATAAGTAATATTTACAAACTTGTATTTGATTCAGTGTTAAAATAATTGGTTTGTTATTTAAATTTCTTTTTGTTTTCAGTTTTTAAATGATCATTTTTGTAAAGAAAATGTTGGCCCTCCAAAATACCCTGTCGATCGATGAAATATTTGAGCCTCAGCCATCAATATCAAAAATTGATTCAATGCCATTAACATCAAACAAGAAAACACCCTAAAATCTTCAAGGTTCCAAACGTGTGTAAGTTTAATTTATGCTCAAAAGTTAAATTTATTTATCACAGTGCCCACATGATGAATAAAAATTTGATAACTACAAGTGCTGTATAAATGAAACAATTATCGGATGAAGAAATGCTCCTCAACCTAACTAGTCGACTCGATAACCGTAAGGCAAATTTTATCCACACTCAAATTTGCCTGGATAGTAAAAAAGGATGATCCTTCAACTTCAATTTTTTCAAACTAATTTGCCACTCCAAGTCGCAAAACTTTTATAAATGTCTTGAGCACTTATATATGCTGATTTTGTTACAGAAAACATTTTTGATAGGTTTGTGTTATAAATATTTAATTATTTAAATGGTGTAAATGTATATCTGTTTAGAGTATTTCCATGTTTAAATAGACAAATTATATGATGCGGCGTTAATTTACTGTAATAAAAAAAAAAAAAAAAAAATAAATGGCATTTTATTTCAAGTTTGAAATTAATGCAAAAATATAATGAAGTAAAATCAAATAAAGATATAAATTGGCAAAATATTTGACTAGTTTCAAATCGCAAAACAGTCAATATGGTTGTTTTATGATTTGAAACTAGTAAAATATTTTTCCAATTTTTTTGCTTTATTTGATTTTCTTCATTACATTTCTGCGCTACTACAAAGTTAAATTTCAAAAAGCCCGCCCGTGGCGGCTATATTGAATTTTAGTACCACTCCAATTTGATAGATGGCCGCACATCGACTCAGAATTTTACCATTGAGTTTCCCATCTATTCACATTAGTAATATATGACCGTACGTTTGCAATAAACCTACTTAAAAGAATATTTTAAAATGTTTAAATAACCTTAAAGAAAATCTATCAGACTTAATTTAAAGCTACTCAAAAATAGTTATTGATGTAGTCATATAAATACTAATCTTTTAGAAACGACAGATAATGAACTAATACAATTATATGACACTATATTAGCTTATTCAATTTTACGGAAATTATTGATAAACCCACTCGCATTACTAAAACTTCAGAATCTCTGTTAGATGTTGTTATCTATCGTTCCGGGTGATCTAGAAGTCAATCACTTAGTAAACGGTTAACTTAATTAGGGTTTGCCTGAGGTCACTTCAAACGTAACAGAGCAGAAATTTAAGAAACAACAAACAAATGTATTGTAGTATTATCACCGCCTACAATCAGAAGATTTTAACAGTTTCAATTTTTTTTATAAGAAAGATGTAAATGAAATGGTTACATTTTATAAATAAGTTGCTAAAAAGATATTTAATAATCTGGTAGCGATAATGATTTTAAAACAAAAAACCAAACCTCCTTGGCTTACCAATCAGAGCTGGGTAATTCCTAGTTAAAAAGTAATTAATAATTACAATTGATTTTTTTACGTAATTTGTAATTGTATTTAAGTAATTTGGAATTGTAATCGCAGCAAAATATGTACTTTGTAATTAAATTATTACATTTTCTAATTACAATTACATTTAAATACGTGTTTACGATGTGCAACGTGGTATAAAAACAAGAAGTTTCTTGTTCGAACGGGCCACTAGAGCTCGGACTCGCATCCATCTCATTTGTTTGAATGCATGTGACGAAAGCGCTGTGCCGTGGAAAGAGTCTCAGTGAAGTAGTCAAATTGTTGAACCCAAAATAATAACAGTAAGAGGTAAGTAGATGTAGATACCCTTATTTTTAAGACGTATTTTGTATTTATATTAATATAAACGTATTTTATGTTACATAAACATTATAAACTAAGGAAATATAGTATGAAGTGATGCATACAGCAGTTTTTATGGGCTTGATTAAACGGCCCCAGACTAATGATGCCCGATTTGTATGGTATGATTATATTATAAAAGCACCTAGGCCTAGGTACACGAACTTTGTATTTCCGAATTAATAAACTTTAAAGGTGGATTCATAAAATATGTTCAGTTCGCGTTCAGTTCACGCTCAGTTCGAGTTCAACAGAAACAGAGCAGAATGACACGGTAAGTATGTTTTGGATAAGAAATTATAACGGATTCATAATTATTTTATAACCAACACCATCTACAAATATAATTAAAACAAAAATAACACCAAAATATAATTTTATTTTGTGGAATTTGTGGTTATGTCTTGCCAACTCGAACTGAACGTAGTTTATGAATCCACCTTTAACAACTCACATTTTATTATTAACTTTCTGGTTCCATTTGTTATACTACTTGTCGCTTGTTATGAATTTTATCTTTTCCCTTAAGTTAAGGAGACCCTAAATGGTATAGAAAACAATACGCTTAGGGTTTGCTTGTTGCATAAAACTTATTTAAAGTTAAGCTCAGTTTTAGGTCGCACAATTTCCGATTTTAAAGGTACAGTCTAATGTTTGGTGTTTATACTGTATCTATGTCATACAAAATTTATCATGTGTCACCTCAAACAGATTTTAACTTTAAGTAAGCTTTATACAACCCGCCCTTAAAATATCTTTAACTTAATGGAATAATTAAGAAAGGCAATGCAAACGGCTGTTATAAATGAACCCGAGAATAACATATTCTCGGGTTGAACACTTTGAATTACCTATCCAAAATTTTATTCTTACCGGTCCGGTTGGTTCATGGTTCCTCATCAATTCTATCATCATTTATTGTTTTATCCGCAGAGTAATTAGAAAAGTAATTATAGAAGTAAATAAATCTATACAATTCCTATTTTTACAACATGTACTTTGTACTTGTAATTCTTTTATTTTTTGAAAAAGTGCTTTGTAATCATTAAAAAATGTATAAAAACAAAAGACCCTCATCATTGGGATTAGAAAAATCTAAGAAATTTTACTATCAGTTCAATCAATAATGAAAAACGACGGTTATCTTTAATTTATTGCCGATAACATTAAAAGAAATAAAAATAATTTAGGAAAAAAAATTAAACTCGTTATTTTAATCAAATTCAAAAATTAAGAGAATTATTTTAAAAAGAAAATTTGAATACGATTCTGTTGAAGCGCTACGGGCTAATTACGACCCTGTTATAAAATCGATCGTGAACGTCACGAAAATACTTCTGCGCCTACGGTACATTTGACCTTCCATGATTTCAGATATCGCTTCTATTTTATAGTCAAGCTTCTACGTTGTAAATTGTTGTAACTGTTACGCAGATTGCTCTATAATTTTAAAATAGATTCATTTATATTGCTTTAATTTGAGGAAGTTTTACTTTTAAATATTTTACTACCATTTGAACTACTATATCTGCGCCATCTTCCGGATATTGGTCGATATTTTTTTTTGACAGAACAACGTTGACATTAAACCACGTGTTTGATAACCTATAAATTTGGTAAACTCTTTTTGCAAAGATGCCTAAATCAAAAAGGGATAAGAAAAGTAAGTAATATCTCAATAAGATAATAATTTTTCAATGAAAGAGCATGTTATATTATTCGTTTTATATTTTAGTTTCTTTAACAAAGACTGACAAAAAAGGATTGGCTTTGAAACAGAAAATCGTGGAAGACATACGAAATTGTGTAGAAAAGTATAAGAGTATATACGTATTTACGTATAGAAATATGAGGAATGAAACGATGAAATCGGTACGAGAAGAATGGAAACCAAGCAGGTTTTTCATTGGAAAAAATAGAGTTATAGCCATAGGATTTGGTAGAACGGCAGAAGAAGAGGTCGGGGAAGATTTACATAAGGTAAGGACAATTTTCTCTTCCTTAATTTTGCATCATCCAGGTTAAATGATACTACTCTACTACAAAACTAATAATCTATAAATATATTATAAATCAACTTTTTTTTTAAAAGCATTAGGTTTTGTGAATTTGCATTATTGATTTAACAACCTTCATAGGCCTGGTTAGGGTTCGTTTGTACCCCATACGTTGTTGTATCTTTGCATGTACGAATTTTTAAACATTTATTTTCCATCTAGCTGCAATTTATGTGTTTTTTTGATAAAATATGATGTGTGTATTAATGTTAAGTGGCTGGTATAAATGTCAACTTTAATTTTATATCTCAACGTCTAAAGAGACTCTGGGATATGACAAAAAATATTACCTGAGGGCACAGTTATATATCATCTCTGTCCTGGCAAAGTATCGTAAGTGACATTTTTTGCGAAACTGGGATTTTGTTGTTGCCCGAATCATCTAAGTGCTACATCAACTCAAAAAAATATCACATACTACAAAACTCATAAAACATAAAACTTCTATGTAATAAGTTTGCCAGCCTATACACCCACAAATCATAAAATATCACAAGCTACAACATTTGTCACTTTGAATACACCATAATATTCTTAAAACCTTTTAAACATAAAGTAGGAAAAACAGTTTTTTATGTTTCCTGTAAAATTACTTAAATGGGGCATAGGATACTTTGTCTGAACAGGGATGATATGTTCAAAGAGAAAAAGACAGAAAATCCAGGAAAATAAGTGTTTAGTAATAAATTTGTGTACCTAGAACATTCCAAATCAATGATAGTGTGTAAAAAATGTTCACATGCAATGTAGCAAGTTAGTATTGATTATTAGGGTATTTTGTAATGTTTTCGTTATGATTTTTGACTAATAAATGCTGGCTCACTTTATGTTGAATATACCGGTCACAAATCAAACAAAGAAGCAATCTGGCTCCATTATTATTTTCACTTTTTATTAATGACATAGCCAAAGATTTTAAGAAGGAATATTTAATATTTGCCGATGATTGCAAGTTTATTTGTACCATAAATTCACAAGACGATTGTATAGACTTACAAAATGATTTAAATAAATTAAATAATGGGTGTATTACTAATAAATTGCCTCTTAACATTTAAAAATGCAAGTTCATGAGATTTTGAAACAAACATGAATAACATCCAGTTTGACTTCTCAATACAGAATAAACCACTTGAGGAAGTGGAGACAATAAAGGATTTGGGAGTCGAATTTGATAACTAGTTATGCTTTTACCGCATTTATTTAACATTACATTGACAGCTAAGAGAATGATTGGGCTTATTTTGAGAAGTTGTAAGGATTTCAGAAATATAGACTGTCTAATTGTATTATTCAACTTATTTGTAAGATCACGTCTTGAATATGTGGCACTGATATGATCACCCATGTATATCTTCCATAAGTTACTTATTGAATCTATCCATTGCTGATTTATGAAATACGTTGCATTTAAAATTGATTGGATTTATCCAGAAAGGAGAATTGACAATGCTGTTCTATTGGGTAAATTATCTTTATTTTCTCTAGAAGACAGGAGAGTACTGCAGGGCTAACTTTTATATATAAACTAGTTAATAATTTATCGGACTGTCACGACCTGCTATCCCAAATTAAATTTAGTGTACCTCATTTCAATACAAGATATAAAACGGTATTTTACTTGCCCACACATCGAACAAATATTTTGACAAATTCACCTATTCACCATTTGCAACAATTTTAATAGATATGCAGCTGAATTAAATTTGGACATAAACTTTGACTCTCTTAAAAGCTAAAAGCATTAAACGTAAAATCAATGAGTACTTAGGGTCAGTTTAAATATGTGAAGCACAAAGCTATTAATTTAAGTATTTTAAGTTATTTTATTTAAATTAGGAATAATTATATGTATACATATATTTTTTTATTGTATGTGTCCTCTAATTGGGGTTTAACCTGATGGGACAATAAAGTATTTTTTTTCCTAATAATAACACGTTAATAAAATTACATTTTTATATAGGCAATTTAAAGAAAAAATTACTTCGTTTTTGCATTTTTAAGCAACCATTTTTGTAAAATTTTGATGTGTGTCCCATGAAAGTTACGAAAGTGTAACTAATTTATTAGAACCTACAAACGAATTAAATTTGTTGACATTAATATTGTGTCAATTTAATTAATCTCCAAATATTAGGTCAATAATTTTGAAATGATTGTTTACTTTTTTAATTAATTCCTCGATTAATTCCTTTATGTAATTTAATCCTTTTATCAATTTTGATTCATTGTTATAAAGGCATCTATAGGCAATATTGAAATTATGCATGATAATAAAAATAATTAATGTGAACATATTGTAGTGCCAAATATCTGGTATTATTTTATTATTTTATAGTTGGTTTAAAATGCTTTTTCAAATAATTTTCTTTATCATATATTCTTTCTGAATACTTCTTGCAGCTTGCAAAATTGTTTTTATTGGAACTATGTTTTAAATTAAATTAAAACTAAGAAACATTTTATTTTTGTAGTTGTCAAGTTGTTTAAAAAACCAATGTGGACTTCTGTTTACTGACTGCAAAAAGAAAGAAGTAGTAGAATGGTTCAAAGATTATTCTGTACAAGAATTCGCTAGATCAGGTTTCATACCTAAGAGCACAATAAAATTAGAAGCAGGACCTTTAAAGCAGTTTTCACATGCTATTGAACCTTATTTGAGACAGCTTGGATTGCCAACAAAATTAGATAAAGGTAAAGTATTAAATTATTGAATGTACTCTAGTATTTAAATGTTTAATTCAATTTTAAATATAGTTAATTATTTTGTAGAGGATAATTCACTAATTCAACCACTCAACAAACATTTCTGAAGTCTATTTACCAAAAATATGTTTCTCAATCTCAATACATTTTAGTATATACCCAAATTACTTAATAATTGCATTTTTTTTAGGAGTCGTAACGTTATTAAAAGACTTTGAAGTGTGTACCAAAGGTAAAAGTTTGACGCCTGAACAAGCGAAAATTCTGGAATTACTAGAGCACAAATTGGCAACTTTCAAATTGATACTGAAAGCGAAATGGACTAAAGGAAAGGGTTTTGAAAAGTTTAAAGTAGAAGATGATGAGGATGAAGAGGATAATGAGGATGAAGCTGATGTAGAAATGGATGGTGATGATAATTAGTGAATGTGTTTTAGTTTTTAAATATGTGTACATATTTATTTTTATTATTATTATAAATAAGATTGAAAAAGTTTGTTGGTTTTAATTTTTAAACAGTAAATGCCTTTTTGACAGGTAATGACAATAATAAACTGGTGCAAAATGGTAAGTAAAATAAAAAATCAATATTTTTGTTATTTATTTTATTTATTTATACTGCAAAACTAACAGAATGCAATCCATTTACATGTTATAGAGCACTTACAGTAATTACTAAAAATAAATTTAAAAATGGTATACAATTAATAAAAAATATATATGTAATATTAAAAGTTATATAAGTCATAATAGTTTTTGTTAAAATGTATGTTTATCAAATATTAATTTCAATTTGTTGAAAGACACTAAAAAGGCCAATGTTACTGCTAATCAGGAACCCATCTATTATTTGAAGAGCGTTATCAATAGGTGAGAATAAATTATGGTTGGAAAATAATATGTATCTTTGCCTAAGGCGAATATATGGTACGTTGAAATTGATGGAGGCTAGTAATTCAGGTAACTTAAAATTTCCATATATAATGTTTGTTATAGATGTTAATTGGGCTTTGTTCCTTCTGCTAAATAGTGTTTCAATCATGTTTAAATATTAAAATCTATTAACTTGTTCTTGTAAGAGATACGTTAGGGGCAGTCTCCATATTTTTTCATGTGCAGAGTTCTGACAAAACACTTCTGCTCTTTTTCCAAGCTCTGAAAATGACTATATTAAAGTGAAAGCGCTTAGCCTAATTTCTTAATAAAAAATTTAAATTTTTTACACTCTTGTACATTTTCCACTTTCATTTCAATTTGTTATTTTAGTTGATTGTAATTATTGTCTTGTATTTTTGATCGTTAGAGTTCTGCAAAGTTTTTCAATTATTTAAGTTTACGTTTTATTCAATTATGCTTTGTCATATGTTGTACATTCAATTAGGTAATAAATTAGGCAATAAATTAGGTAATTTAGTCATATTGCTGAATTCCCAATAAAATTACCATTTCAATGATGGTTCATAAACTTGTTACTTTCCCTATTTAAAAATTATATTGGTTATAGTGAAGGAGGGAAGAGAAATGCCGTATGACAGTTGACGATGTGCTAGAAAGTTGTCCCGCTTGGGATAAAAGATGACCTTTTTTGCAGCCGATAACAGTCTTAATCAGCAAGCTGTTGAAAATCAAAACTAAAATAAAACAATTGCGTAAAATTTAAATTACCTCAATAAGAAAGAGTATACAGTACGTTAAGTTTAGAATCCTGAATATTGGAGAAAAGGTATGAAAAACAGTAGCATTGAATACAGAGAAATAAAACTACCTGTTATCCCACTACCACAGTAGAAGTGAGGTGCAAGTGCAGCTCATGATACAAAAAACAGGTATGATACTTATCCGACGAAATCTCGTCGAGTTCGCGCATGACGTATTGTGGTGTGGAATATGGTTATCTGATTGGCCATGAGCTGATTCAAATTTATTTTCGCGCGTTATTTTCATCAGCTGGTATGTCAAATTCGTGAAAGCCATGCCTTCTTTTTATTATATCATGAACAATTAAACATTCCATAATAAGCAGTTTAGTTTAATGTTTAGGGCCATATTTACAATCCTTGGTACTTTTTACTGCCATATTAAGTGGAAATTAATGTTATTTCAATCATATTTTTGTCAAGCACTTTTGCACATTTTTTTTACCTGAGCTAACAATAACATTTTAAATTACATCATGTTTGCCGAGCCGGCACTACGATGTTTGTGGACTTTTCGATTCGATTAATTTCACAATATTGGTATATCTGTCGGAAAAAATGTTACACAACATGCGTGGGTTGTGTCTTGTCAAAAGCGTCGTATAGTTTTCACTTCACGTTTATTTGGGTGTGGCGTGTTGTAATTTTATTGAGGATTTTTTTGGCTTTATGTGAAAATTTTGTAAGAGCCAATAATATATAAAATGGGAGAGAAACCGTAAGTAGAACATATTATTTATTTTGCTAAGTGACTGATATCTCGCCGAATATTGCACAAAGGTAAAGTTACTATTTAGAGGTTAGGTTTAAAATAACCGGTATGAGCTGATTTAACATTATTAGCATTCGCATACGTTAAATTAGAAATTAAAAATTCTATGTTTTAGTCGATTATATGGTAAACATGAAAATCAGACGTTTAAGTAGAAGACACAGAAACAAAAAAAAAAGATAATACTTGTACCAATAATTGTATACACAAATTGTGATAAATTTGGTAAATGTATAGTTTGAGCTCATTTCGATTACACAAAAACTAAGCATAGAAACTCGTAGGTATTATTGTTAACAAAAAGTTTCATATCTTGTGCAAATGCATAATAAAGACACATAATTTTTTTTAAAGAAAAATATGCCATTTTTTTTATTAATTTTATCAATTTTACGAATAGGGATGCTGGGTGGTTAAAACAATGTCAATAGTTATTATAAAATATTGTTGAGGCAAGGAAATTTATTACAAATGAATTGCTGCACTTTTGATACTAAATAATTGTAATAGTAAACTTTCATGCAACTTGGCAACAGTGTAAGACGTAAAAGTAGCATCTCCTAGCTTTGATTTGAGAAAATTTGTGAAATATCTCAATTTCAAAAAATTAATTGTGTCGTAATTTGCAAAAGATATGGAACTAAGATATATGAAAAATAAGCATATACAGGGTGTTTCATAAGAAATGGTAAATATTTTAAGCACATTAATATTTTGTTAAATAACATTGGGTCAAATGTTATCTTCTGAATGGACAATGATATTACTTAAAAAAGCATAATTGGTGTAATTAAAATTTATATTTTATCGAGCTCAGGTTAAATTAAACAATTGGGACTCCTATTATTTTCCCTTCGCGGGCGCCAAATTTGTAAGGGGTTTTCTCGCCACAGAGAAAACGGTTCCTTACGAATGGCGCTGGTTACGGGCGGTTCTCGAGCGCCAGATTTTTGCTTATGGTTTACTCCACAAACTCTCTAAACGGCGTCGAAAGTACTCGGGTAGCTACAGATGGAGATGAAAAATTCCAGGGGACAAAGGTCACTTAGACACATGTAATAGTAGGCCACAAGTAACGTGCTTTAATCGTTGCTTGGGCTGGTATAGAACTTATCACTAGCTGAAATACAAGGGGGAAATAAAGTATGGAATTAGTAACCAGTAATACGGCAAGTTAACATTGACACATATATTGTTTTAAACTATTTACAACATAAAAGAAATTATATATTTCAACGCCCACCCTATAGTTGCGGTGATTTATAGTCAATATAACCCTGAACAAAAAAATAAAGAAACAAAACGGACGGTATTGAATCCCGACTAGTCTCAATCAGACGTCAAAATTAAATTAAAATAAAATGAATGTTTCGGTCGCAGAAAAAAATTATTAACTTGGCTATTTAGTCGGTAATTAAACTAAAACATAATTTCCCATTTCGGTAAGGAAAAATCCTAAGAGCGGTCGTAGCAAAAATTAACTATTTAACTGTTGTATCGGGAATTAAACTAAAATGTAATTATTTTTACTATTTCGGCAAGGAAAAATTATCTAAACGGTCATAGAGACTGCGAGGAGACAGGAGCGCGAAAGAACTATTTATAGTAAATATACGGAAAAGGAAAAAAATAAATTATACCCGGGGTAGCCCATTATCCCAGAATGAGCTGATCGTAATCACGAGCCCGCTCAGACAGGGTAATGAAGCTATTTAAGTTTTCTGTAAGTTGCAATTTGCACGAAAAAAAAAAAAAAAAAAAAAAAAAAAGAATACAAACGGAATAAGAAAACTAACGTGGATAGCACCTAATCAAAGAATGAACTGATCGTCATCACGAGCCCGTTCAGACAGGGACAGGGTACTATTTAAAGTTATTTAAATTGACGGTGAAAGAGAAAAACAAAAACTATTATCGGAGGGAAGAAAATTACTAACGCGGATAGTACCTACTCCAAGAATGAACTGATCGTCATCACGAGCCCGTTCAGACAGGGACAGGATACTATATAAGATTATTTAAATTTGCTGTTTACACATTAACTAAAAAAAAAAAAAAATACGTGTGGCACTCGGGGACTGCCGCGGTAAAGCTATTGCATAGCATTTTTTATCAACTTATGCAAGGTTTTTCTTTGACTTTAATTCATGTTACATTTTTTGAGCGTGCTGACCGATAAGAAAACAAATTTTTTTCTTTTATTGAATAAATGAGAAGTTAATATTGTTTAAAATATTTTTATTATCTTACAATACATGTAACTATAGGTCTATGGTAACTGAAATAAGAAACATAAGTTTGAGACTTGATATCCTCTAAATATCTGGAAAATAACGCGTCAACGGTGGTCCCATATTTTGTTGTGGATTCTTGTGGATCATTATTCATTTTCAAATTCAATTTTTCCGAAATTATGTCTAAAAGAAATAGAATCAGTCATGAGCAGTTAGCAGGTGTTAGGTTTTTTTTCGTTACGGTGTTACGGAATTTCTTGATTCGGTCGCCGCGCTCAAAGCCCGCGATAAAAGCTATGCAATAGTTTAAAAAATATAACGCGGATAGCACCTACTCCAAGAGTGAACTGATCGTCATCACGAGCCCGTTCAGACAGGGACAGGATACTATATAAGATTATTTAAATTTGCTGTTTACACATTAACTAAAAAAAAAATACGTGTGGCACTCGGGGACTGCCGCGGTAAAGCTATTGCATAGCATTTTTTATCAACTTATGCAAGGTTTTTCTTTGACTTTAATTCATGTTACATTTTTTGAGCGTGGTGACCGATAAGAAAACAAATTTTTTTCTTTTATTGAATAAATGAGAAGTTAATATTGTTTAAAATATTTTTATTATCTTACAATACATGTAACTATAGGTTTATGGTAACTGAAATAAGAAACATAAGTTTGAGACTTGATATCCTCTAAATATCTGGAAAATAACGCGTCAACGGTGGTCCCATATTTTGTTGTGGATTCTTGTGGATCATTATTCATTTTCAAATTTAATTTTTCCGAAATTATGTCTAAAAGAAATAGAAACAGTTATGAGCAGTTAGCAGGTGTTAGGTTTTTTTTCGTTACGGTGTTACGGAATTTCTTGATTCGGTCGCCGCGCTCAAAGCCCGCGATAAAAGCTATGCAATAGTTTAAAAAATATAACGCGGATAGCACCTACTCCAAGAGTGAACTGATCGTCATCACGAGCCCGTTCAGACAGGGACAGGATGCTATTTAAGATTATTTAAATTTACGGTAAAAGAATAAACAAACTATTAAAAGAGGGAAAAGGTCTTCTCGAAAACTCCGTTTATAAATATTCCCAACTTTGTTACAACGCGGCACTTACTAAACAGAAGTATTTATCAATAATATCAAATTTAATTCCCGATTTAACCTACCAAAAAGAAATAAAAAATAATTTCTTAGTACAGACTAACGATCAAAAGTTTAAATCACCGGTATTACAATATTAAAGAACTAAATCCTATCATTTATTATTTAAATCAAATTCTATTCCCTTTAAAGAAACAATATTATGTTTGCCAAGAAATAAATTTTAATGCCGGGTCCAGATTAATAAATTTTTGTGTTGAATGTGTGAATATATTTTTTTCATTGTGATTTTGTCTTGCAAATATGTGCTTTATCTATTGCGATCAATTTTCGTGCGTCGTGTGTAGCAATAATTTGTGATTGAAATAATAGTACAAACTAAAAAAATATTCAAGTCCACATTAAAACAAGCACTCGAGGGTTGCTCGACGCAAATCTCTTTGAAGTTGGCAGAAAAACCGACAGATCGGTGGATAGCGTTTGTTGTATCTGGCGAAAATATTTGCGTGTTTATTTGTGCGGCGCACAGTCCACATCTAGAAATATTTTGACGAACACAAGCAAATTTTCGTCAATTACAATGCACAACATAAATATTTATTGATCTGGACCCGGCTTAATATTTATTAATGGAATCAAATTTAAATCTTTTAACTCAACACTATCTATAAAAACGGTATTATATTTGCCAAGAAATAAATTCTAATATTTATTAATGGAATCAAATTAAATCTTTTAACTCAACACTGAATTAAAATGTTCCTATTTCTAAAAGATAATTCGGTTTTTAAAATGAAATACGGTCTCAATATAAAACGTAAAAAGCGAAACAAGGTTTTTTGCCTAACGGATTTATAAACACGAGAAAGAAAAGAAATTATCGGCGGTAGATTGATTTGAGAATGCGGCTATTATTCTGAACTGCTGACGATCAAAAATTATATCGAACTAAAAATTTTAATTGAATCTCGGGCCTGGTTCAACTGTCGATTCCCTTTCCATATCAGAGACCCCACCAACGCCAGTCCCACCGCGCATCGATATCTCGATCGGAGTTGCGCATCGGTCTAAGATCAGGACCAACATTTTAATCGCGAATGATATTTATTAAAAATGAAAAATTAAAATAAACTGATTGAGGAAAAATTGACTTCATTACACAGTTTGTAAAACGTATTTTATTTTCGGTAAAAATGTATTAATATGTGTAGTATTTTGAATTTCTGTCAAGCCGATATTATAAGTCACATAAGAATTCATGACTAATTTAAATAGATAAATATGTATCATACTTAATTCTTGTTCGAACGTTTGGCTGACGAGCTTCATAATTTTATATTTTCGGATAAATTGTTAGTTTTTGTTATAAAATAGACATTTGTGTTAGTGTCTTAGGTAAATATATAAATTTTCTCTTACTATATATATACTATTACTATACATATACGTTTCTAGATTGTCAATATGGTTAATATGGTACTTTTAATACAAAAGTGACATTTTACAAAAATTATCCATTTACAGGAGATCATTTTTAACTTTTAATATTATTTTGTCCTACATAGTTTACTACTCGCACCAATTCTTTTGTTACTAATGGAACTATTTATTATAGTTTTAATTTATTTCTCAAGCAGTAAGGTTAAAAAATAAAATATTATATCACTTTTGTTTTAAATTCATATAACTATTATCTGAAACTTGTTTGCGTGTCTATAACACAAATTGAAATATTGAACAATTACGCACTACTGGGACACTGTATAACGAAATATTTTTGATGTTAGATAATTTCATTCTGTATTTTATAGACCATGCAGAACTTCTTATAACGAATAAATTTTTTTCGTTAAACTAATAAAAAAGTTTTTATATGGCTCTAACTTAAGTAGACTATGAAAAAAACGAACACGTGTTGTCTGTTGTCCATCTGTGTCTGTCTGTTACGAAATACGATGGGCCCGAAAGAGCCAAATAAATTTCGTTAGCGTTTTCGTTCTCTTTCAAATTATTTTATTTGTGAATTGTGCATTGAATTGTATGATACACTAAAAGTTTTGGTTTCGTCTCTAAAATAGTCGTTAAATGAAATGGGCGATTTTACACCCAACAAATGACCACTTTACCCAACTATAGGATGGGCAAAGTGGCCATTTTGTCACTATTGTTGAAAATTTAATAAATTATAGCACCATCTCGTTATGATCAGCAAGGAAAATACTCCGAGCATTTGTGAAGCCTCGGCATCCCTACTCCTAAGGACTATCAGAGTCCATAACTAGTTGCCTACTGGTTGTTATACTGGTTCTGTAGCTAACTGATTGTTACAAGTACATATTACATCATTGATAATTTTTTCACAATGAAAAGGGCCTTCTGTCCTTTCTTCTCAAACATAACGCCCTAACAGCTTATCACTATGGATAACTAGATAAAAATATTCGATCATGTGTTTACATAAACATTTGTCATATGATACCTAATAAAGTCCACAATCGCATGCACAACAAACGGTGGTACCACAGTCTCTTTCAGTTAAACGTATAATGATAATAATGATTACCTCCCAATGTTTCAAGATTCAAGATACTTAATATTGAGCTTAAAATTTACAGTTTATTTAAGAATCTGGATCATATTCTAAAATTTCTTATTTAATTTTTTTCTGCATTGAATCGGTGTTTAAATATGTTTTTAGATTTTGTTTACTACGATATATCAGTTTGACCATTAAATACTATATTTTGACTGAATATTTGGCAAGCCTGTTTGTGTATGTTTTTAAAAGTGTTCGGTGTTTTATTTTAGTGGACTATTCTTGTTTTATTTATTTATTTATGTAAAAGAAATAATTTATAAACGTGATTAGACATTTCAAAATAGTAAAGAGGTGCATAGTTTTCCGAAAATTTTGAACTAAAACCAATGCTCGCTCTTTCCACAGGTAGGTTATGTCAAAATCAATCTCATTAAAGTAAATAATGTAGATATCCATGGGCGTAACAATTGTGCTAGGATTTTATTTATTTCTTGATATAAAAATATCTAAGTGTAGAAACTGGTTATTTTATGGTATATACATTTACAGGTTTCCGAGAGACATTGTCTAATGTCAGTTGTGGCTTTACAACTTGAAAATAAATGTGGAAGATATCAAAACTGAAAGATGCCATTTTTTTTCAGATCACTGTTCACCGGAAGATTTATTAGTAAGTAAACAAATGCCTTTATATACATACTTTTCTATTGATAAAGGTAAAAGATAATTTATAAATATTTATTGCAAACGCCTACTTACATCTAGTTAAATAATTCTTTTTTGAAACCAGGTGTTCAAAATACCGTGAAAAAATAGCTTAGAACTGTTGTCTCCCAGTTGTAGTTTAATAAACACAAACTTTTTGATTGTACTAAACCCATTATTAAAAACTTTTTTTTAAGCTCTTTGGTTGAGGCCAGTAGTATAGAAAATGTTTATGTGGAAACCTATGAGGATTCTACAGATACAGTTCGAAAAAGGTCATTCAAGAAACAATATTTCGTAGTTTTTTTAAAATTATTTTCTTTGTTTAGCAATAATTCAACAAGTGATGTTATCAGCTCATTTTCAAAAACACTGTTAGCTCAAGCTTAGCAGTATCTCCCGACGTACCTCCCTTCTTTAACAAAATAACGTGTTTTCAAAATTCTTAGATATTTTTTCTTTCTTTCTTAAAAGTCGATATCTCTAAATAAGGGAATCCCACAATAGATCTGAAAAGGTCGCGGTGGACACGGACAAATAATGTCAAACTCCTTTTAAATCTAATCTAATCTACCCTTATTTACCACTCATATTTTGGTAAGCTATCGCATTGGAATTTTTAATTATTTTTACGTAAAAGTCTTCAGTTTTCTAAGAAAATCTTCATGTATTCGTCTAATTGGGCATTTAGAAGCAAATTGATATGAAAATATTGTTAACTATTTGCGCTCATAAGGAGCTTATAGAATAATTGCAAATGGTTACAACGTTGCCAACTATCAGTTAAAATGTTAAATATTGCATAAAACTATGGAAGTGACTCTTCTTTCGAAATATCAGGATTCAATTTCAAGACAAAATATTCAAAACGATAAATCCCCTTGGATTATGAAGGAACATAATGATGTTCCTTTTATATGCGGGGGGTACCGCCTAAATATAACCAATGGGTTCTGAATTGTAAACAATTTTGCAGCAGCTAAATATACTAAATACTTATTGTCTTAAAATCTAAATCTTGAAGATTATTTTTAATTATATTTAATATGGAACTTAAATTTTAAATAAAATGTACCTATCTATTGTAGGTTTTGATTTGCATTTAAATTTATAAAAAATAACCATCTATCTAAATATAACTATTTAAAATTAGGAATTCTTATTATAGGTATTTAAAAATATATTATCAGAAAATTTTAATCGACGCTACCCATTTAAATTAGGCACACCACTTCATGAATTGTCAGAATTGTTAAAATAGAGTACAGACACAATTTCATAAAGGAAGATATGTATAATATTCTTGCTTCACACAGGAAACGGGTTCGTGACAATATTTTTCTATTTTTTTTCTCCTTTATCCCTCAAGTTTTATAGTAGGTATATTTACTCGAAATGTATACAAAGTACATAATAATCCTCTAAAATTAAGTAAATAATATACAATAGGAGAAGCCTGAGCATGGGTCTATGTAGTATTACATTAAAATACTATGAAATACTATTCTTACATTAAAAGTTAAAATTTACCATAAAAAAACTATTTTTAAAATCGTATCCTTCCGCTTTTCATCTAACATTTTTATAGTAATTAACAATATTTAACCCCCTTCCATACAGTACGGCACTGTCAAGTTTTCCGTTTCCTCTCTCCCCGTCTAGATATTGATTAAATCCACTACTTCCATGAGTAAAGGCCTATCTATCCTAATACATGATCGAATATAAAAATACACCAGTGACACTATGTTTTTCGTGTCGTGGGTTTAGTTTAAGGTTTAAGGTAATATAACACACACTAGATTGGCGGCGCTCTTTTTAGCCATTTTTTCCTCCAGAATTGCATCTGCAGTGCGACTTTTGGCAATGTATTCTTTCAACGGTCTCTCAACCCAAGATCATTCTGGGAAAGGTATATCCTCCAGAGGACGTAAATATCATAAAAGATGGGAAATAGACAAACAGAGTCGTTCAGCTCGTGGTACCTACTTTTGGATGGTTTGATTATCGAACACCGTTGATGAATATAGTCGATTACTTTCGTTAAGATTGTGTTATTTATTCCTTTTGTTTTAATTATTATTATTATAGTTTTTTTTGAAAATGCCGTGGTAGCACAGTTTTTATGGCAAAGGGTATATAAACGATTGTCAATATTAAGTGCCCACATTTATTTTAATAAAAATAGTGTATTAGATATTAGGTTAGGACATTTCCTTAAAATTTAATAAAAAATATACACACAACCAAATTTATATGATTCACTAAAAAAAAACTTTGTAAAAAAAATCTTTTCTCATAAAACTCATATTTCGTTTTTATAAATCTATTATATATATAAAATTATTTGTCCTGACTGACTGACTGACCTATCAGCGTACAGCCAAAACTACTGAGCCTAGAAGGTTGAAATTAATAAAAATTAATAAAAATTAATAAAAATTAATAAAAATTAATAAAAATTAATAAAAATTAATAAAAATTAATAAAAATTAATAAAAATTAATAAAAATTAATAAAAAATTAATAAAAATTAATAAAAATTAATAAAAATTAATAAAAATTAATAAAAATTAATAAAAATTAATAAAAATTAATAAAAATTAATAAAAATTAATGAAAATTAATAAAAATTAATAAAAATTAATAAAAATTAATAAAAAATTAATAAAAATTAATAAAAATTAATAAAATTAATAAAAATTAATAAAAATTAATAAAAATTAATAAAAATTAATAAAAATTAATAAAAATTAATAAAAATTAATAAAAATTAATAAAAAATTAATAAAAATTAATAAAAATTAATAAAAATTAATAAAAATTAATAAAAATTAATAAAAATTAATAAAAATTAATAAAAAATTAATAAAAATTAATAAAAATTAATAAAAATTAATAAAAATTAATAAAAAATTAATAAAAATTAATAAAAATTAATAAAAATTAATAAAAATTAATAAAAATTAATAAAAATTAATAAAAATTAATAAAAAATTAATAAAAATTAATAAAAATTAATAAAAAATTAATAAAAATTAATAAAAAATTAATAAAAATTAATAAAAATTAATAAAAATTAATAAAAATTAATAAAAATTAATAAAAATTAATAAAAATTAATAAAAATTAATAAAAAATTAATAAAAATTAATAAAAATTAATAAAAATTAATAAAAATTAATAAAAATTAATAAAAAATTAATAAAAATTAATAAAAAATTAATAAAATTAATAAAAATTAATAAAAATTAATAAAAATTAATAAAAATTAATAAAAAATTAATAAAAATTAATAAAAATTAATAAAAATTAATAAAAATTAATAAAAAATTAATAAAAATTAATAAAAATTAATAAAAATTAATAAAAATTAATAAAAAATTAATAAAAATTAATAAAAATTAATAAAAATTAATAAAAATTAATAAAAATTAATAAAAATTAATAAAAAATTAATAAAAATTAATAAAAATTAATAAAAATTAATAAAAAAATTAATAAAAATTAATAAAAAATTAATAAAAATTAATAAAAATTAATAAAAATTAATAAAAATTAATAAAAATTAATAAAAATTAATAAAAATTGATAAAAATTAATAAAAATTGATAAAAATTAATAAAAAATTAATAATAAATTAATAAAAATGTATAAAAATGAATAGAAATTAATAAAAATGAATAGAAATTAATAAAAATGAATAAAAATGAATAAAAATGAATAAAAATGAATAAAAATGAATAAAAAATGAATAAAAATGAATAAAAATGAATAAAAATGAATAAAAATGAATAAAAATGAATAAAAATGAATAAAAATGAATAAAAAATGAATAAAAAATAATAAAAATGAATAAAAATGAATAAAAATGAATAAAAATGAATAAAAATGAATAAAAATGAATAAAAATGAATAAAATGAATAAAAATGAATAAAAATGAATAAAAATGAATAAAAATGAATAAAAATGAATAAAAATGAATAAAAATGAATAAAAATGAATAAAAATGAATAAAAATGAATAAAAATGAATAAAAATGAATAAAAATGAATAAAAATGAATAAAAATGAATAAAAATGAATAAAAATGAATAAAAATGAATAAAAATGAATAAAAATGAATAAAAATGAATAAAAATGAATAAAAATGAATAAAAATGAATAAAAATGAATAAAAATGAATAAAAATGAATAAAAATGAATAAAAATGAATAAAAATGAATAAAAATGAATAAAAATGAATAAAAATGAATAAAAATGAATAAAAATGAATAAAAATGAATAAAAATGAATAAAAATGAATAAAAATGAATAAAAATGAATAAAAATGAATAAAAATGAATATAAATAAAATGAATAAAAATGAATAAAAATGAATAAAAATGAATAAAAATGAATAAAAATGAATAAAAATGAATAAAAATGAATAAAAATGAATAAAAATGAATAAAAATGAATAAAAATGAATAAAAATGAATAAAAATGAATAAAAATGAATAAAAATGAATAAAATGAATAAAAATGAATAAAAATGAATAAAAATGAATAAAAATGAATAAAAATGAATAAAAATGAATAAAAATGAATAAAAATGAATAAAAATGAATAAAAATGAATAAAAATGAATAAAAATGAATAAAAATGAATAAAAATGAATAAAAATTAATAAAAATTAATAAAAATGAATAAAAATGAATAAAAATGAATAAAAATGAATAAAAATGAATAAAAATGAATAAAAATGAATAAAAATGAATAAAAATGAATAAAAATGAATAAAAATGAATAAAAATGAATAAAAATGAATAAAAATGAATAAAAATGAATAAAAATGAATAAAAATGAATAAAAATGAATAAAAATGAATAAAAAATGAATAAAAATATATAAAAATAAATAAAAATAAATAAAAATGAATAAAAATGAATAAAAATGAATAAAAATGAATAAAAATGAATAAAAATGAATAAAAATTAATAAAAATTAATAAAAATTAATAAAAATTAATAAAAATTAATAAAAATTAATAAAAATTAATAAAAATTAATAAAAATTAATAAAAATTAATAAAAATTAATAAAAATTAATAAAAATTAATAAAAATTAATAAAAATTAATAAAAATTAATAAAAATTAATAAAAATTAATAAAAATTAATAAAAATTAATAAAAATTAATAAAAATTAATAAAAATTAATAAAATTAATAAAAATGAATAAAAATGAATAAAAATGAATAAAAATGAATAAAAATGAATAAAAATGAATAAAAATGAATAAAAATGAATAAAAATGAATAAAAATGAATAAAAATGAATAAAAAAGGAAGTCATGTATTTTTTTTATATTAATAACACGACTACATGTTCTATATAAATTTGTTGGTTTGTATTTCGGGTACTGGCGTCACATAAACTTATTATAATTAATATAATTATAGGGTTACATACCTAAATAAATAATTGGTTTTCTCCCGATAAGGAGTCATCATCATCAGTTTCCTCTCTTCTCACAGAAATATTAATTGGTTCTATTGTCCAGTGAATTTTTTTTGATATGGAGTCACATAATAATTGACGAACATCTTGAAGTTTAAATGTTGTACTGTTTCTCGAGACATATAACTTCATTTGAGCCCCAGATTAGTTCAATGGGGTTAAGCTCACAGTGATAAGGTAATAACCGCAACACTTTAACTTCATATTTTTTTGCTATTTCATCTACACTATACTTCTAAAATTTTGGTAAATGTTCCTTTTTTTTAAATAAGAATAGGCGTTTTCGGAAATCTACTGTAAATAACAAATCCAGATTGCTGGGTTTACCTGATGGATCACGTGGCTCACTTAATTTAGTGCCGACCGTTTACGAACGAGTTGGATTATTTTTCCTGTTCATTTACGTCTGTCAATCTTTGACTTTTCCCCCTTATTTGTTAAATAACTATTTTAATAAAACATAATTGTAGTCTGACTAATAAAGTTGCAATATGGCCATAAAGATTACAAGTTATAACTAAAGAAATGTAGAAAAAACTTCTTATCTACTACTGTCAGACACTAAACACCAAAAAATTGCGTTATCCCTTTATAAAATTCTGCAGTGCGCATGCGGATCTTTTAATAATCTACTCGTAGGATGGGTCACAAAATATTGATTTCGATCACAATAATCTACTAGTTTCCGAACAAGGATGTAACCGTGGGTAAGCGAACAATGGGATCTATCTGAGTAAGTTTCCGAAAACGCCTAATGTAAAAATTATGTTAAACCGGTTTTGTACTTTTGGTGAGCCACTGTATCAGCTACGGAGATAGTAGCGTTGTAAAACTCTATTATTATCTAGGTAAAAATACTTTCAAAATAAGATATCATTCAACCCCTCTATCCATTTAAGATTGTAGGGGTGAGTCTCACCCCCGCTAGAGGGGTTCCGTTCAGGGAGTGAAACTGGCCAAAAAAAATGTTCCCCCTAAAATCAAAAATTGACGGGTTCGAGCGTTTTTTAGTAAATGACCTGGTTTACTCGCGAGCACTACTAGGGAGCTGTTTCTGACTCTAAATAAATGAACGTTTTTTTTTAACGGTGCTTTATGATATGGAACAATTTCCAAATGTTCTCCCTTCTCCTTTCAAGCATTTGCTCGATAACATATGTACAGAGCTCTTGTCTTGATAATTGTAGACCGTTAATAGTTGTTCTTTTTTGACGTCATAGGGTTTTATACACCAAGAATAATAAACCCTTGAGTCCAAGTTCAACGCGTTGTTTATGACAAGTGACGGCGATTTTTTTTATCACAAAAAATACAGCGCCGAACGATAATATTTTCAGAAATTGTTTTTAAAAATGGGTTCAGAGTACGGTAAAGAATGGTGGAGAGTCTATAGTTTGTTTTACTTTTAATGCATAAAATTTTATTAAGTGATATTTAACAAATATTTAAAAGTTATGGACTTTTTACCATTTTTTATAGTATTTAAAAGCTAAAACGCAAAATACACTCTTTTATTTTTGTCCTAATTATTTCAGCAAACTTGTGTTAAGATTTAAAAATGTACTGTCGACGAGGTGGCGCCAATTTGCAACAGTGCTAATTCTAGACATACGTTTTTTTAAACCCATCGTGTTACGTATTTGTTGACATTAAGAGATCGAAATTTAAAGTGACGTCTTCAAATACTTTGATTACTATACGGTGCAAGAGAGAGGTCCGACACGCCCAACATAGGGCGCGGCCATTTTGATTCCTATGCCACAGTTTATAGCTAAAGAATCAGATCGTTCACTCTACGTCGACACTTTTGATCTCAATGTTCCAGTTTATACACTGCGCAACTCAGATAATACAATATATGATAACCGCCTATAATAAAACAGCAGTCTTCTGCGTATCCTGAATTTGTATCCCTGGAGTGGATGTTATTTTGGAACTTTCAACTGGGCGAGTGAGCTAACTGATTCTTTAGCAATAAACTGTGACTCCAAAAATAATATTCACTGACACTGACAGCAAAATATCAGGTGCCTTTTAATCATCCGCTTCTTCTTCCGGAATTGTCGATTTAGTCCCCAGACAGCACACCAACTCCTTTGGATATCTACTGCACATCCCAATATCCACTGAATGTCCAGTCCATGGTGGATATCTATTTTATATCCATGATATGTAATTTATAGACATGCAAATGTCCATAAATAATAGTAAT
Source organism: Psylliodes chrysocephalus (assembly GCA_927349885.1). NCBI lineage: Eukaryota > Metazoa > Arthropoda > Insecta > Coleoptera > Chrysomelidae > Psylliodes > Psylliodes chrysocephalus. Next base: position 43,427,414 of record OV651815.1, on the reverse strand, counting down.
TATATAGCAAATTATTAAAAAATTACGCCATTGTGGCTAATAGTACCGTTCAGATATTTAAAATTCATTTTTTTAAGGTGTATTCAATATCCCATGGACATCCACTAAATATATCAAAGTCTAGGCGCGAACGCAAACCATCGTGGATATCCAGTAGATGTTATTTGATTTTGCTTACTAAGAATAGATGGCGATACCACTTTCGCATCTACTCATGCTTGACCCGCCGTAATTGAGTTCGATCGAAATTTTTGTTCCATTCAGATTCCATTAGAGACTGGAGTCGAGAATTTCCATTTATTGCTCCTAATAAGGATGACTTCCTCCTTAGTGGGCAAAATCAAAGACAGAGTGTTGAAAATATTTTTTATCTCTGCTATTTTCTTTTGACGTTATTCAATAATCATTGGTTACTTATAAACCTCTATTAAAGATAAAATATGTTGCTGAATATCTGAATATCTTCTATATCCTGGGATATAGACGGACATTTGGTTGGATATCCATATTGGATATATTGAATATCCACAAAATATATTCTGTGGATATCTCTGGGATTTCTTGTATTTTCTGGAAGATACCTATTAGATATTTTGCTGGATATCCATTAGGATATCTTTTATATTCTGGGTATAGACGGACATTTGGATATCCATATTAGATCCACGGAATATTTCTGATATCCTGTGGATATATTGGATATCCACAAAAGATATTCTGTGGATATCTCTGGGATTTGGTGTGTTGTCTGGGTCGTTTTAACCTGTCAGATTAAAACAAGAAAACCGACAATTCCGAAGCAGAAGCGGATGATTAAAACGCACCTACTAAAAATATTGCGCCAAGATGTAGGCAACACGTAATAAGTGATCAAAATGGCGGAGTTTTCTATCTCCTTTTAAAAGGCACTCAGAAAGCTGCGCAGTGCGATCATTCTCCGTATAGTAAAAGAAAATCAAAGTATGTGGACGTCTGGCATTACTTGTAAAATCGTTTTCTAACCTAAGAAAAAAGTTAAGTTGGGTCTTAAGAAGATGGGTTTAATATTTTGCATTAGGATTATTGCAAGTTGCAACGTCACAACTCTGACAGCCATTGAAAAACAAATGCCGCATCGAAGCATCCTGTCGCTCTACCAACTGTGGCCACGACAGCTTCTTCATTTCACTTATTGGCACTTTTTGTCCATGTTGTGCTATGGGTGCTCCGCGCCCAGTTTAACACTGCAGCCCCCGGGGATTCCGTGTCTATGCTCAAAAACATTAACAGTAATTTCTTCATGGTAGTCTTTCACTCCTCCAATATGGAAATTTTAAGTAGACAAACCTTCTATAAATGCCTTACGAGCATTTATAAGCTGTTTATCTTGCCAAACTTTTTTTTTATAAAATGTCCTTTATTTATCCATGTTTCATTCAAATAAAAAATATTTCCTCTTTTTTTTAAATTTTCTAATTTCCCTTAAATATTGCCTCCTTCAACAAATAATTTCATCCTTCTCTACGAGCGCAGATTTTCTATCGTACGTCTCTCAAACGAAGTCTAATTAATGTAAAGTTTTCCATAATTTGTCTCTTTTAACGTTTGGCAAAGTTTCGTCTCCATTAATGTCTACTAAAAGTTTATCCAAAGTAGGTATCTTTTATTACAAATATAACGAATGCACTTTTCTTTGGATCAGTTGTTTCATGACAATGTCTATTTAAAAGGGGTTTCTCCCAGTTGACGTTTTAGGTGCTACTGTAATACTTCCATCCTTTCGTTGCTTCAAAAGTCTAAACTCTGAACAGTTCTATTGATATGTTTATGTACAAGAGCGTCATGTACATTTAACACTAAAGTTTTCATATGCACTTTAATTTCACAGGAGTATAATTAGACGTTTGTGCCATTTTTATTGCACAAATTACTTGATTAATATCGCTTTTTATCGCCTATTATTAAAA